>JAXGGA010003831.1:0-96563 GCA_038373865.1 Uloborus plumipes
GCGAGCACTGCGAATATTTCGATGGCCGTGATCCTCTTCGAATGATGTATTTTGTAGTGCTCCATTTCTCACGTGGGGGGAAATAATCCCCGTGGAGTGGTTCCGAAAAGAAAAAGTCGTCTCTTATCTCGAGTACGCGTTGCTGTGATTTTTTTTCTCTCTATCAAAGATTTCTGCTTATTTATAACGGACTGGAGGTTCGTGAAAGATGGTGGAGAGATAGGGACCAAAGCGGCTCTAGACAAATGCGCGGATTAAAAGCGAAGAGCCGGTATCAGCAATAATGCCAATTATTCTGTCGCCATCTTCTTTCAACATTTTGCACAGCCTCGTTTTGTCCCTGGAGCCTTGCGATTTGTCTGCATCTTTTTCTTTGTTTAAATTCGTAAGCTATAACGCTCAGTCAGCAAGACATTTTTGTGTGTATAAATATTTTAAAAGAAAAACAATCACTTAGCGGCGAAAACAGTGGCGTTTCTCAAATAAGTAAATGAATTAATAAATAAATGAATAAATTAAGTAAATACGTAAAAAATAAATTTCTAAATAAATAAAAAAATAAAAACACAAAATAAAATAAAAATAAAAACAAAGTAAAATATCAATTAAAAATAAATAAATGAAAAGAAAATAAATTAAATAAATGAATTAATCATAAATTACAAAATAAATAAATGAATTAAACATAAATTAAAAAATAAATAAATGAACTAAAAATAAATTTAAAAAATAAATAACAATTATTATTGAATATAATCAAAACTCAATATTACATCAACTTCATTTTTTAGGCAATATTATTTTAAACTGATTTATTCCCATTTACTATAGATTGTGCGAAACATTTATAATGATTTGCTTACTGGATAGTTTTTGTCTGAATGCATATGATACAGTTAAAGTTTGAGCACTTTTCTTCTTAATTATGAAATTTTAATTATTAATCAATTTTAGTTACATCGTTTACATGCAACCAGCACCAGCTCTGTGAATTACTTTTGTGTCATTTTAAAGAAACAGAGTGCTAAAATAAAATGTTAAATAAAAGTTTTTTTATTTTTTCACTTTTTTTGACGTATGCCAACTACCGCCGGCAATGAGTGCTAGAAGCAATACAATATTTATCCTTAGTTTCAAACATCTTTCATTAGTTCCAACTTTCTTTTAATTAAACTCTCAGCGTGATAATAACCATCAAAATTAAAATCGATATGCTCCGATTTTGAGTCCCAGTAATGCAATTGTTCCTTTAGAAGAAGACATGAAATGTCTCTTGTGATATAATTTCATGCTGCGAAATATGAGTCGTAGCTCTCTCCTACTTGACAAGCATATTCCATCGTAATTTTAAAGTGCTGCAGGGAGGCACTACGCGTTTAATGTTCCTACATCAAGATTAAATTACAAAACAATTTGCAAAATTGCCCAGATACTTAGTTTAAAGGCTTCATCACTTAACCAGGAAAACTTTTCAGAACCGAGGCATTTTTAGCTGGAGTACGAGTAAAAAGCATAGTTTCGATTACTTCGGAGACAAAGTTGTTTCTTTTCAAACATTAAACACTTGATTAGTTATACACTAGGTGGCCAAAAGTATCCGGACACTTTCAAAAATTCACATTTTTACATATAGCTCGAGAAATAAGTTATCAATTGTTCTTTAATTTTAGTCATACAAAATATAGACTTCACCGAACATTTCCAAGTTGAAATTAAATTACCCTTGCATTTGGGGGACGACAAGAAGGGGGTTGAAAGAAAAACCGCTTTTTGACCATAACTCTTCGAAAATGGCTCGGAATAAGCTATCAATTTCAGTAATTAATTAGCATACTATGTATAATTACTGTACAAATTTTTATGAACGTACCACTCTTACTTCTGAAGATATGAAACATTTTTGAAAAAACGGCAATTTTATTTGAAGGGTTTTTGCTCATAACACGCAGAGTTTTTGATCAAACCTTATCACAACTTCAGGAAAGATGACAAAATACAAGAGAAAGAACATACTAAAACGGTAAATAAAAATATTAAAAATCCGATGAGATATGAACGTTAAAAGGAAATAATTTTTCACGGCGCATGCGCGAACGACAGTAATTTATAACTACAAAAATATTGTAGCCTGATTTATACTGCATCTTATAAAAAAAGTTTCAGTTGAATATCATGAAAAATGAAAAAGATATCAGCGATCTAGTGAGCTGTATTTTATTCATTCGCAGACAATACATAAATAGTGAGGGGTTGTCCACAAATAGTGTGGTGACAATCGATCATTTTTTTTCAATGTTAAATTGTATACAGTTTGAAAGTTTATATTCGGCATTGTCGTCACATTTCGTCTGTTCGGCCAAAAAGACCTTATACGTAGGTTTCCAAAAGTATCCGGACACCCTCTGAAATGTTGGTTTTGAACGACGACGCAATAACCTTTAATTTAAAAATAGCCCTTTGTGGACAGACCCTCATTATTTATGTATTGTCTGCGAATGAATGAAATACAGCTCACTAGATCGCTGATATCTTTTTCATTTTTCATGATATTCAACTGAAACTTTTTTTATAAGATGCAGTATAAATCAGGCTATAATATTTTTGTAGTTATAAATTTCTGTCGTTCGCGCATGCGCCGTGAAAAATTATTTCCTTTTAACGTTCATATCTCATCGAATTTTTAATATTTTTATTTACCGTTTTAGTATGTTCTTTCTCTTGTATTTTATCATCTTTCCTGAAGTTGTGATAAGGTTTGATCAAAAACTCTGCGTGTTATGAGCAAAAACCCTTCAAATAAAATTGCCGTTTTTTCAAAAATGTTTCATATCTTCAGAAGTAAGAGTGGTACGTTCATAAAAATTTGTACAGTAATTATACATAGTATGCTAATTAATTACTGAAATTGATAGCTTATTCCGAGCCATTGTCGAAGAGTTATGGTCAAAAAGCGGTTTTTCTTTCAACCCCCTTCTTGTCGTCCCCCAAATGCAAGGGTAACTTAATTTCAACTTGGAAATGTTCGGTGAAGCCTATATTTTGTATGACTAAAGTTAAAGAACAATTGATCACTTATTTCTCGAGCTATATGTAAAAATGTGAATTTTTGAAAGTGTCCGGATACTTTTGGCCACCTAGTGTATCTATTACTACACTGTAAAAAATTGATGTTTTTACAGTATGATACAGTTAATTTTACAGTAATAAACTGTAAAATTGCTAATTTTAGTTTATTACGGTGCATTTTGCAGTTTTTAACTGGATTATCAGCTGTCAGTATTATACTGTTGGTTTTTGCAGTAGAATATTGCTGAATTTTACGGCAATAAGCTGTAAAATTGCTAATTTTAGTTTTTATTATTTTCATTTTACAGTTTTTAATTGGAACCTCGGCTGCCAGCATTATACTGTAAATCAGCAGTTCCTTTTTTGCAGTGAGCTACTAGTCTTCTTCATTTTAATATTCATTAGTACTCACAGATCTACTTACATGAAAAATATAAGAAATCTTGTGGTATCAAATTCTAATAGAAACTTAAAATGTAATACATATTCAAAAAGAAAGCAAATAATTAATCTATTTTTAAAAAACTTCCCATTTTATAATGATAAATAGTCATCAGCAATTGGAGAAAAATTGCTCATTTGGTAAATTGCAGAATCGTGAGATTTTTTTAGTAACTATATAACTCTATACAGTTATTTAACCCTACACTGCATGGTGTTGCCAATTAGATACATGGACAATTTTTCCTCCTTATGAATAGCAGAATGTAGTCATAAAGCAACTCAATGCATAAAAAGCAAGTATTGGGTATATTAAAAGCAATTATCACCAATTATCCTCCATACATGGCAGCACTGGTCTGTTACATTCTCTTAAATGAATCTATATTAATAGCTTTTAAAATCACTTAAACTACCAAGTTTTGAAATTATTTTTTACAATGAAATATTTTTCTTTGTCTTTTAAAGAAATCACATGAATAAAATAAACATTTATCTTTCGTTTAAGATACGTTTTAAATCAAAATAATTATTTGGAAAAAATCTAGGACATAATACACGTCTGTAGCCGTTTGGCAACATTATGCAGTAAGCATCCAGAGAACACTTCGATTCATCTCTGTAGTTCATTAAGTATGTGCTTTGTTTATATTTCGCACTAGCTTCTTTCTCTTTTTGGAAGGTATAAAATAATCATGCGGACCCAAAAGTGGTAATTTCGGCTGTTCTACCGTTTATTAGACCTCGCAATTATCAATGCTTAGTTGATGTTCAACGAAGTGAACAAACAAAAAATCAATAGGGAAAAGCATTCAAAAAGTGTTCATTTAATGCGTTAGCACGAACGTTGTGCTTACACGGACAAGTAAAATTATTAAGAATTTTAAAATATAGTTTTGAAAAAAACTAAAAAATACGCTTTTACATAGGAATGCGCTGTGATCATCACGGGTTTCCCTCTGATTTTCAAAACTACTGAATATTCGCACTTAAGTTTACATGCACTTATAATACATCAACATGCAATACAGTGTATCCTTTAGTATTAAAAATAATATTAAATTTTACTTTTATAATTTGCAAAGAACGTAAATTTTGTCTTTTATTCAGAGTTACATACATACATACATACAAACCCACATGTGAAATTAATAAAAGCGTATTAAAAAGAGGGAGACCATTAACTACAGAGGAACTAGTTACAAACTAAAAAAAGAAAAAGAAAGCTTGTGCGAGAAAGCCTCCAAAAGATATCAGATTTGACAGAATTGATCATCGGAAAGAACACAGTACAAATAAACAATGATGTAAAATGTCAAAATGTAAAGGATTACAAGAGTACAATGCACCAAATGTTCAATTCCTCTATTTTTTTGCAAAAAAAAAAAAAAAAAAACTAATTTCAAGACTCATTCAAAAACATTTTTATCTGTTGAATGCATGATGTAGCCATTTGGCAACAAAACTATTTTTAATAAGAAAGTGGTGAAAATTTAGTTAATTTTTTAAAAATATTTTTCCATGTTTTCTTATTACATTGACAAACACATATATTTTTTTCTAAGAAAAATAAAAAATCATGCAGTGTAGGGTTAAAACTATATTTTAAATCATCTACATATCTATATCTCAGGGACGTGCCTTCTGGGTAGGCAAGGGAGGCAGTGCCTACCCACGAAGAAAACAGACTAACCTCACCACTTTATTTAATGACATTTAATGCGTTGATAGGAAAAAAAAATAGGTTTTACACAGCAATAATAGAAGAAAAAATGGAATTTTCACATTTTGGTATGCTTGAAACGCAGCGACCGACGCTGCTTTTCGACCTCCGTATCTCTACAATGCTTAGCATGCAAAACACTCCCGTGCCTCACCATTTTCCCCCTTTGCGTTAGCCAAAGCGACGGCGGAGGCAGAATAAAATCTGCATCTCTGGCGTAGCTGACGAGGATTAACTCGAAGGCTACACTCTTTCTCTGCCGGTCTCTTCGATTCTCCGCTGCAATTTGGGGACATTATGTACAGGGCGGTGTGCGTTAGTGAAATTCTCAATAGTTTTAGCATCTTGATTCGTTTTTCATATGGTGTTTTGTTTTCTATGAAATGTTTCCGTAATTTTCAAATGTTTCTTTTTTTCATTCGTCATATTGTTTCCCATGTTTAAGTTGAAATCTCAGGATAGTTGTTCCGTTTAAACTTTTTGAAAAAAAAAAAAAAGAAAAAAAAGAAAAGCGACAAAATAGTAAAAAAAATATATCGTTAGTTTATGGAAGACAATTTTAAAAATTAGCTTTTGGAGTTGATAAGGATGTATTCAACTCTCTGGAGAAAAAGTACCGAAACTTTTTGACATTATAAGACGGATTGCAGATTTAGTAGATATTTATGGAAACAAGTTTTTGTGACAAATGTATAAAAATGTACTTGATTTTATTTTTGAAAAGTGAATTGAGCCAACTGTTTCCAGAAACTGATGTTGTTGCAAGTAATTTTGACTATACCAGCCACAATTTTTTTTTTGTAGAGTGAATATTTTCGGCCATAAAAAGAAGTAAGAGCAACAAAAGAAATAGAATGACAAATTAACAACTTTTATTTTTTGTTTTGATATAAATAGAAAAAGAAAGTGAACAAAATGAAACAAGACTCTATTTTCAATTTTTATGAAAATCACAGATTTTCATCACAATGAAAGAAAGAAGAATGGATTTTCTATAGAATCAGATGAAAATCTTTGTATATGTTTATGATAGGGACTACGTAATTAATAGCTATACCGTTTTGGCTGCTCTGTTCGTTGGTTGACTAAGACAGGGGATGCAAGTTATAATCTAACATTTTTATTTTTACAACTATTTACAGCTATGTTACACAAATTACAAAACATATATTTAGGACTCTGCGCGACAAACATCGACCATGTTGTTCGCTCTCAAGATCGCTTCTCTCCGCTGACCCCCCCCCCCCCAGTCCGGGTATATAAGGGAGCCTTTCCGTGAGGGTGTGTTTATATGAACTCCGAGAACGATGAAAGTTATTACCGCTCTCTTGTCAAAGCGTTTCCCTTCTACTAGAATTTATGTTCAAGAATAGTGTCATGGATGTCGCTTCACACCAAACAGGAATTCTCGCTGGGCACAACAAATGTCAACATTTCGATAGATTATAGTTGTACACAATAAGCACATGGCTGGATTTCGCGGAAAACGAACACTTGTTGACTATTTGCTTGCATTCTTGAGAGTCCCCTGTCTTTGGTGTTGATAGACGCAAAACAGCATGTTTTCATCTGAAGGTTTCAATGCTTGGGGTCCAAATATTGGTGGCCGAAAAAATTTCCATATCATTGAGTAGAATCATTCATATTCATACTGTTTTATTACGGTTAACAACATATGCTTTTTTTCAACATATGTATTATTGTTCCACAAATTATCTCATCTGCGTACCCTGGGCGTTCGTTCACGACACGCGGCTGCTATATCTTCCAAATAATTCTGAATACATTTGACATGCGCATCTTACATAATACAAAACTGTGTGCTTTAATATTGATTAGTAATCACATAACTACTTATATAAAAAATCTGGTATGGACCCCACACTACTTCCTTTTACGTGTAAATTTCATAGTAGTTGCCTTAAGTGTTAAAAAAAGTGCTTGGAGTGAGCAAGGTAACAATTCAAATATTTACTCCCCTAATCTGCCACGAAACAATGCAAAAAATATTTTACAATGGTTAATTTTCTAAATATTGCTGATTTTAATATCATTCAGTGAATTTTTCGCAAAATATCGCCAATACCGCCAAGTTGAACCTAAATTCAAAGAATAATTTTTTTGCCAAATTTGTCGCCAACTTGGCGATATGTCGCCAAGTTGGCGTCAAACACTTGGCGACCAAAAGCTTGGCGACATATCGCCAAGTGGTCGCGCCAATTCATATCACTTGAGTCTGCATTGAAATTAACACTGATTTACCCCAAAAAAGGGGTAAAACACCCCCTTGGGAACATTCGAATGCAACCACAAGGGGAGGTGCACAACTAGACCATCCTCAGAGCCTACATACCAAGCTAGAAGCTTCTACGGCATATAGTTTTTGAGTTATGCGACCCACATACGCACATACATCCGCACATACGTACATACAGACGTCACGAGAAAACTCGTCGTAATTAACTCGGGGGTGGTTGAAAAGGATTTTTCGGCTGCTTATATGTTGGTAGGTACATATGCACGTGCTGACAGGTCGAAAAAACTACTGAACATTCATTCGGGGGTGAGCAAAATCAAAATTTAGACTCAAATTTGAGTGAATTTTTTTTCGCGATTACAATACTTCCTTTACTACGTAAAAGGAAGTAAAAACATTGTCTTGCAAATTAAATTGCAATGAAAGCTTAAAATTTGAGAAGTTATTCAAAAAGAAAGCATGCAATTAATATTTTGTTCCGAAATTTCCCATTTTAAACTGATAAATAAATATTAGCAATTGAAAAAACACTGCCTTTTCGTTAATTTGTTATAGCGTATGGAGTAAAAAAGAAAAAAAAAATAGAGCAAAAATTCCCATCTCGCTTTTTTCAAACAGCAGGTATCATCAAAAATAAAAATTTATTTTTCAAATACCTTTTCCAAAAAACAGGAGCATATTTTTTATTTAAGACTGATAACGTGGTCTACGTTTACTCATCCAAGACTTTCCATAAAAGCAACTTCATAAATGAGTAAATGTGCGGAAGAAAAATGTTGCTTATACATTAAACATCCGATAAAAGTTAAGTAAGTTACCTTTCCTTCCCGAACTTAATCAAATTTTATTGAATTTCCTAGGTTTTTGGAGAATCTTTCTTAACTTTATTTTCCTTTTATGAAAGTTTGAGTGTCTCTTCTTGCGAAATATTTATTAATGCTTGTAATAGCCATCTTGCACTACTACTACACTACGTATTATATTTTGCACTGATATTTCTGCAGTGTTATTTCCAGTGATATTTTTTCACTGTTCTACACTGAACCCAGGTAGCACAAAAAACGTTTAAACGTTTTATAAACGTTTTTAATCCGTTGTCACAACGTTAATAGCCATTTTACAATCTTTAAAAAACGAAGTGTGCTACTAGGGAAATTTCGGAAGAGTATTTTTATCGTGGTGTGTGATAGCTGTGATAACGGATTGTATATTTTTTGAGAAAATCGGCCAAAGCGAGGATGTCCATATTTGAGCAAAATAATTTATTAAATAAGACAAATGACCACAGATAATGTTTGTTCCACAGTTTATAAAAATAAATAAATAAATCAATAAATAAAAAGAATTTGAATGCTGACATCTAAAATTCAAATTATATTTTTCGCAATGACGAACTACGATGTGTGTAGGCGGTCGTGCTAAAATTTTTTTTTGTTGAATTTTGAAAAAAAAAAAAAAGGTTTACGGACTGCTAAAAGCTCGTGAAATATTTTGTTAAACCAGATTGTTTCCTTTTACTTATTTTTTCTTTTCTTTCTTTTCTTTTTTTTTTTTTTTTTTTTTTTTTGTACTAAGAAAAACAGCTTTCGACTAGGGGATTACTAAAAACTTGCGGGATAATTGTTTGAGAAAATTGTTTCTTCTCTTACAAAGAAAATATCAAAGAAAAAGACTTTCCTTTGTATTATAGAACTGTCACACAAAATTAAAACGTAAAGGGAAGTAATTATTGATATGGATATAGAAAAGTAAATTAACTTTTAGAAAAAAGCATAGAAAACAGCAAAAGTAAATACAAAAATTAGCGTTAAAATGTCATAAAGTATATTAGTAATTTTATGTTACAATTATAATTTTTCTAATTATTTTTATTTATTTATTGGTTCTTTGACCAAGAATTTTTTGTTTTAAGCGGCTGCGAATAGAAAAATCTTAGTACTGTTTAAACTATTCTGCTGACCAGTGCCGGTCCGCCGATTGAGAATCACTTACTTATTGTACAATTTGTGCGGGAGCGGTAGATTTCATCAAAATAAAAAGGGAGTCTTTGGTGTACTTACGGGTAGGTTCTTGCTTTGATTACTTATGTAAATATACACTATTGAAAATGTCTCAAAATATGATCAAAATATCTGGAGATTCGTTTAAACGAGAGTCGGATAATAGCGGTTCTACTGTAATCCTCAGCTGTTTCACCACTTTGGCAATTATTAACCGATGAAGGTTGGGCAACAATGAAAAACAACCCTTTCTAATCTACAGGGTGTCCACTCCAATCGTGGACCAATAGCTAATTTCTAAACCGTTAGAGATAAGCATATAGTTTATTTAGTAAAAAATCTCCAAATTACGAAGGGAATTTTGGGTCTATTCAATGTTTTTCAAAAAACCAAATTTTGAAAGAGTTACGAAATTTAAATTTTTATACAGCCCCCCAGTCCTATCAATCATATTTAGTAAAACATTCTTGACACTGTAACGTTTAAAACTAAAAAAAAATCACTCTTCTACCACAAAAATTGACCGAGTTATGACGTTTTGAAAAATCAAGATTTTGCATTGTTTCATGACGTCATCGAGAGGGACCGTATGCGAAATCCTTCAAAATCTTGATTTTTCAAAACGTCATAACTCTGTCAATTTTTGTCGTAGAACAGTGATTTTTTTTAAGTTTTAAACGTTATAGTGTCAAGAATGTTTTACTAAACATGATTGATAGGACTGGGGGGCTGTATAAAAATTTAAATTTCGTAACTCTTTCAAAATTTGATTTTTTGAAAAACATTGAATATACCCAAAATTCCTTTCGTAATTTGGAGATTTTTTCCAAAATAAACTATATGCTTATCTCTAACGGTTTAGAAATTAGCTATTGGTCCACGATTGGAGTGGACACCCTGTATATTATTCTAGTTTAAAACAAAAAGAGAGTTGATTTCTAGCAAAAGACAAAGTAAAAGTTGAAAAAATAAAAAAACACAAAACAGTGTTTTGAGATGGGGAAACGGAAGTAAGTAGGTTAGTCTGTCGGTTAGTCTGTCTTCTTTCTCTACCTGTAAACTATTGAGGGGATAATCCTTCCGATTCGAATAAACTTTTTTTTAACGAAAATCTCGGCTAAGACTCCACATTCTAAAGTTCCTTTTTTTCTAAAATTTAAGCAAGTTTTTTAAGTAAAAAAAAAAGAACCTGAATTGGTAGAAGGATTTTCTTCGGATAAACTTCACTGAAAGAGCTTTTAACGTAAAATGAGTTTATAGAATGATTTTTGATTCGATTTTTTTCTTTTTCTTTCAACAGTTAAAAAACTTTTAAAAGTAGTGCCGACGGGAGAAATTCAAACCTCTTAATAAATGTTAGTAAGACTACAAATTATTTTTGAGACTGAAAAGTATAGAAAATTGTAGAGATTCAGAATAAATTTTCAATTTTTTTCCTTTCTAGAAACAGAAAGAAAAAACAAAACAAAACAAAAATGCTATTTTTCGTGCGCTTAACATTTACGCTATTGATTTTTTTTTGATTGAATAAAGCGAAGTGAATTTAAAGCGCAAACGTTTTTATCGTGTGTATAAATGATTATTGAGACAAAAAATTTTGATTTTTGAGCCTAAGTTTTAATATACTTATCTTTTACATTCGATAACAAAAAAAGGTGTTTTTTTTAATCTAAAAGAAAGCTGCAAGCCATTTTATCTGGGATATAAACAATTCATTTTTTGTTACGTATTGTTTTTTCTTTCTTTCTCTTTTAACTTCTAAATTTTTCTTACTTCATTTATTTACGTGTTGCCACTAATTAGACATGTTGCTATGAAGAAATAACCTTCTTCTGAAAAATTAGCTATACTTGCACTGTACACCAATCCCCCCCCCCTTCATTTTGTTCTATTCTTATTGATTTCAACCTGCTTAGATTCGAACGCTTGTGAGAACTTATTGAAAGATTTTTTTTTCATACATACAACTCAGTTGCTTTTAAAAGTTAAGTGCTCATCAAAAGTAAATTACGCATAAACATAATGACTAACTAATTAAAAATTAATTTGTTTTAAAGTTCTTGTTAATACATTTTTTCTATTAAAAGAGAGAAGTGCTTTACTTTTAAGACAAAGTAATAAAATTTATATAAAAGTAGAAATAACTTAAAACTTAAATAAATTCAGACATATTTATTCGATGTTTAGTGTACAGGGAAGAAGAATTGTAAGATTCCAGACAAACTTTTTATTTAAATCAAGCACCAATGTGACCAATAATAATATGTAGATAACTAAAATCTACATATATGAAGATTCATGAATTATGTTTATTTTATCATGAGATAATTTGATACTATTTTCTGTTGAAGACTTCGTACCATTTGAAGACATAAAAAAAAATACATTACGGACTGCCTTAACAATGACTGGCAAATACATTGGGATGGAGAAATACACAATAAATTACACTTCATCCAGCCATCTACAAAACTCTTCAAATCTATAAGAATTACGAGAAGGGAACAAGTTGTTATTTCCCGTCTTCGAATCGACCATACGAGATTCACGCATAAGTATCTTCTTCTCCGCGAACCAGCTTCGGTGTGCAATACGTGCAACGTTACTCAAACAGTGTTGAACATTTTGTGTAACTGTCCAAATTTTAACCAATCTCGTTTAAAGTTTTTTAATTGTTTTTATCCAGCTTTGACGGATTTATTGGCGGACGTACCTCATCCTAATTTCTTCCCGTTTCTGAGGGAAATTGGCTTTTTGTGTATGATTTAGTGTTACTTGTTTTCTAGCCCTTGCTTTTATGTGTCGTCTTTGTTTTGTTTATTCTGTTACTAGTTTTAAGTGAAATTTTTTAGACATTTTTTACTTTTGACTTGTTCAAAATTTTAAAACTTGCAAATGTGTCTCTTTTATAATTGTTTTCTAAAAATTTTTAGAAGCTTTATGTCCATCGTATTTTACTACTTGTGGTTTTAGCAAATCTCTATTTTAAATAAAAATATCGTTTGGCGCAGTATAGCCTATAAGGCTCTTGCGCCAAAAAATCCAAACAAACCAACCAACCAACCGATACTATTTTCTAAAAAGTGTATTTTCTAAAAAGTGCCCACATACTTACCTATAAGTATAAGGTAATTTTTTATGGATAACGAAAACAAAACGAATATAAACGAAACACCAACCTTATTATTTACATTTTATTTGAAATGACCTCTTTGCAGTTCTATATATTACGTACACTAAAATATTCATTTAAAACCCTTTTCTACAGAAATTTGTAGCGCACATTTTACAAAAGCAAATGCCTATTTTATTTCAATGATTAGTAATACCCATAATGTAAACATGCAGCGCTTTCATAAATAACCCGAATTTGTACCTCAGAGCCAGGCTAACGTAAGTCCATTCTCGTTACTTTTCAGGAGAGCACGAAAACATTTGTCGGATGCGCACAAAGAGTGGGAACTCTTTCTATGCTGCTAAATAACTTACCTATTTTATACACATGAGAGATGATTTTATATCTTTTTTTTTGTTAAGACTTGAAATCCAACATTTTACAAAGACCTTTAGCTCCCGGCATGGTGAGTTACCCGTTTTCAGTTGTAAATAAAGTATTCTTTAGTAGCAGACGACGTTTTTGTTACATGATCTTGCATTACTCAAGTTTGGCCAAAATTTTTATCGTGGCCAGGAGTATTAGAGTATCGTGCCTTTGGTTTGGACACTTGGGTGAACACCGCCTATATTGAACCCCCTTATTGTAAGAGCCAGGTATCGCTATGTATGAATGTATGAAGCAAAATAAAAATAAAAAGTGGGATGTACCAAGTTTTAAAGAAAAAACTTATTTGGGCAAAATTGCTGTAAATATGAAACTATTCTTTGATAAATAAAACACTGATCAAATTCGGTCCATGCGTTTCGTCTGTCCGTGCCATACAGAGATTCACACAAACCTAAACCCGTGGTCGGAAGTAGTGCGCTACAAGTAGCGAAACTACTGTAGTAGCTACATTTTTTAGTAGTTTGTAGTGTAGCGCACTACTTTAAAAAAAGTAGAGTAGTGAGTAGCGCGATATTAACAAATAGTAGTTCGTAGCGACTTCTGGAAACTACTTTTAAATTTGTAATTGAGAAAAAATAAATAAATATATGAATGAAAAAAAAAAGAAATTCCTAGCAATATTCCATGTCCAAATAAGTTCTTTTATTAATCTAAACCACTTTTCGAATTTTTTCGGTCAATCTTCAAACGGTGTGTGCTTTTCTTTTAAGTTATTTTTTTTTAAAGTAGCGAAGTAGCGACTACATTTAAAAAGTAGTTTGTAGTTGCTACATTTTTAAAAAAGTAGTTGTAGTTGTAGGTAACTACATTTGTAACAAAGTAGTTGTAGTTCGGCTACAAAAGAAATTTAGTTTTTCCAACCACTGACCTAAACACGTTAAACGTATCCTTGTTGCGTCCGTGTTTGAAAAGTGAAACGAAATGTTTACCTTGATTTGCGCTGCTGTACTTAACAATAATTGTAAATGGGTACATTATGGCAGACCTTGTGCAATTTTTATTTCATAGCACTCTTTAACCTATTTTAATATAGAGATTTTTAATACAGTTTTTATCGAGAACTATAAATTGCGTTTGTTAAAATTAAAACGCAAATGAGTTGAAAACGTTGGAAAATTTCACTTACCTCGACCATGAATAATCGTACCATCTCTGAACTCTGCGCTGCATATTTCGAGGCACCTTGTGATGACGCATGTACAATTTTGCTCCATCCTTTAAAATTAGAAAATTCAATACATATTAATAAAATACTTTGTTATAAAAATAATTCATTTTCAACATGATCTTTGTTTTCTCTCATTTATCACTATGTATAATTTTTATGCAAATCGTCATTTTGAGCTCAAGAAATTCGGAACAACTAATGTAGATAAAAATTTTTGTACAAATAGCTGTATGCAAATATTGTGTAATGTATACATATATACTCACACACACACACACACAAATGAAGGGTCAGGGGGAAAAACCACGGTAGTCACATTTGATTCATTTTGAGAAAAACGAAAGTTAAACTTTACGAACTCATAAACTTCCCTAGTATACTTGTTCTAAAATGACAATAATACATGGACTACAGTGTTTTTTCACGAATATTGCATATACTAAACGAAATTACACTTATTTTTCTAACAGGTGGTAGCATCAGTTTAAATTCAACAAAAAGTGGACTACCGTGTTTTTTTTCCACCTGACCCTTCACACACACACACACACACACACACACACACACACACATATATATATATATATATATATATATATATATATATATATATATATATATATATATATATATATGTGTGTGTGTACAATAGTGAAATAAGTAAAGAAGTCTCAAAAAAAAAAAAATATATATATATATATATATATATATACACTGCTCGACATTGAAAATGCAACACCAAGAAGAAGTGGTCAGAAATTGATGAAATTTGGTAAGAAGACAGAGACAGCATGGAACAATAAGTGATATTTATTTCAAAATAAATAACCAAAATTTAGAGCGAGGACGGCGTCGGCTCAGTAAGAAGTAGGACCACCGCGGACAGCGATGCACGCAGAAACACGTCTAGGCATGGAGTCAATAAGCCTGCGGATGGTGTTCTGAGGGATGGCACTCCATTCCCTTTCAACCATTTGCCACAGTTCGTCCTCTGAACGAGGCAGTGACAGGTTCTGCAAACGGCGTCCAATCACGTCCCACACATGTTCGATTGCTGACAAGTCAGGAGAGTATGGTGGCCGGGAAAGCATCTGTACACCTCGTAGAGCATGTTGGCTGATTCGAGCACTGTGAGGCCGGGCGTTATCCTGTTGAAAAATTGCATTTGGCAGACCCTGAAGGTAAGGGGATTGCCACCGGCTGCAGTATATTATCTACATATCGTTGGGCCGTCATAGTGCCCCGGATACGAACTAGAGGTGATACGGAATTGTATGCAATAGCGCCCCAAACCATTATGCCACGTTGTCGCGCTGTGGGGCGTTCCACAGTTATTGCCGGATTCGATCTTTCTCCACGTCGACGCCACACACGTATGCGATGACTATCGCTAGACAAACAGAAGCGGGATTCATCTGAGAACACTACGGTTTGCCATTCTGCCATCCACGTCGCTCTGGTCCGGCACCATTTCAAACGTTGGAGTCTGTGCTGTGAGGTCAATGGCAGTCTTCTTAGAGGGCGCCGTGATTGCAGGCCACGTGCAACCAGTCGACGGGAAATGGTTCTGGTCGACACAGGAACATCCAGGGTACCTTGCACGTGCTGCAGAATCGACGTACAAGTGACTTGCGGGTCCGCCACAGCTTGTCGGTGAATCCGTCGATCCAAGCGGTCTGACGTCACTCTGGCTGTACCTGCACCCCTCAATGTGGCTACATTTCCTCTTTCCAACCATCTCCGACACAGCCGATGCACAGTGCTTGCATCCACGTGGGTATCAGCTGCAATTTGACGTATGGATCAACCTCCCCTTCTCAGTCCGATCACCATACCCCTTGTAAAGTCGTCTATATGCTGGAAGTGTCTTCGTTGAGGACGGCGTGGCATTTCCTCCTATCACACGTATCCTTCGAGACAAAAACCAAATTTCTCCGATAATTAGTTTAGCAGAAAAACCAACATGAACATAGCCCACTTTTCAACTTCATTCTCTTATATCTTACTTCACGTGCGTTGGAGAGCTACGCATTTCATATCATTTGCATAACTCAGTGACGTGCGTCTACGGTAAAATTTGCATGAATTTCTGACCATTCCTTCTTGGTGTTTCATTTTCAATGTCGAGCAGTGTATATATATATATATATATATACAGGGTGAGTTTGATCGAATCTGCCATACGAAAAGGGGTGATAGAAGAGTCCAAGTGGAGTATAGAATCACCCATTAGAGGTGTCAATTCTTAACCGTAACCGAGTAATATTATATTTAAGAAATATTCGCAAAAAAAAAATTGAGAAAAAGACCAATTTCTGAACTTTCTGTTGGACCTACATACAAAATAAGTACATATTTGAAAAGAGCAGACAAAATCCTTTAAAATGACATTTTTTCATCAAGATAGTCGCACTTCACAGTGAGTTACAAGCTTTCAAACACTGGAAACACTCAAAAATGAAATTTCATCAAACTTTTCAGTCAAAAATTTCAGAAACAACCGTATGAGCTACAACCGGTCAAATGCACCAAAAACTTTCCCATTTCACTAGCTTTCAGATGATACAACAGAAAATCATATTGGGCTTCAAGTTCAGCAGATATTCTGGCTTTTGCTTGAAACAGTATGAAAATCGTCCTTTGTCAGAATATGGAAACCAGCAAAGAGTCAGACTTTTATGTTCTAAATTTTCTATTTCATGTAAGTGTACTGGTTTATTTATTCAAGAAAAGGAAAGTTTTATAACTAAATATTAAATTGTAACATTTCATTAAGTTAATAATCACAGCAGAAGATAAAAACACGTAGAAACAAAGGCAGCATTACTTTAACGCGCTTTTCACAAAGAAATATTCAAAATTAAATGAGTTACACTAACATCTATGAGTACATTTACATGTAAACAATCTTCAAAATTTCCCAGAGCTACTGAAATTATCATCTCCCCCACCGGATAGATGCCCTTATCTTTTTAGGAGCAAAAACTACCGTCGCTTTCAATGAAATTTCATTTCTCACTTTTGCTACTGCTCCATCAAGCCAAATGCGCAAGTCCGGCAAACTGGTTGCATCTGAGCAGTAAACTGCTTGTTTCAAGAATCCCCAAACAAAGAAGTTCACTGGCGTCAGGTCTGGTGATCTAGGTGGCCAAGGAATAGGACCCTAATGACAGGATGAATGTACTCTATGAAATGAAATTTCATAGAGAGCGACGGTAGTTCTCGCTCTTAAAAGGCCAAGGGCATCTATCCGGTGTGGGGGGTGATAATTTCAGTAGCTCTGGGAAATTTTGAGGATTTCTTACATGTAAATGTACTCATAGATGTTAGTGTAACTCATTTAATTTTGAATTTTTTTTTTTTGTGAAAAGTGCGTTAAAGTAATGCTGCCTTAGTTTCTACGTGTTGTTATCTTCTCTTGTGATGATTAATTTAATAAAGTGTTACAATTTAATATTTAGTTATAAAATTTTCCTTTTCTTGAATAAATAAACCAGTGCACTTACATGAAATAGAAAATTTAGAACATAAAAGTCTGACTCTTTGCTGGTTTCCATATTCTGACAAAGGACGATTTTCATACTGTTTCAAACAAAAGCCAGAATATCTGCTGAACTTGAAGCTCAATATGATTTTCTGTTGTATCATCTGAAAGCTAGTGAAATGGGAAAGTTTTTGGTACATTTGACCGGTTGTAGCTCATACGGTTGTTTCTGAAATTTTTGACTGAAAAGTTTGATGAAATTTCATTTTTGAGTGTTTCCAGTGTTTGAAAGCTTGTAACTCACTGTGAAGAGCGACTATCTTGATGAAAAAAGTGTCATTTTAAAGGATTTTGTCTGCTCTTTCCAAATATGTACTTATTTTGTATGTAGGTCCGACAGGAAGTTCAGAAAGTGGTCTTTTTCTCAAAATGTGTTTTTTTTTTTGCGAATTTTTCTTAAATATAATATTACTCGGTTACGGTTAAGAATTGATACCGCTAATGGGTGGTCTATACTCCACTTGGGCTCTTCTATCACCCCTTTTCGTATGGCAGATTCGATCAAACTCACCCTGTATACATTATACATTTAATAAAAGTACCCATTAATTTATAATTAGAATAACTTTGAAAATCAGAAAACAAAATGAAAAGAAATAAATCAAGTGAAAATCGTTTGCAAAAAAACGAAAAAATACTAAAAATAAAAGAATATGTTTCAATTAGATAATTTTTGAGAATCTTTTTCCCTCGCATAACGCATAAGTGAGGGAATGAAAAAATATTCAAATGCGATTCTAGGATATAGATCTTATGTATTTTTGATTTTAATCACATACAAATACCCTTCGACAAGAAAGTAACACGATCCCCTTTGACACATTGTGTTAAAGGTGATTGTTTTTTTTTATTTTTAAGGAATATATCATTTTTTTATCTTATTATTATTCGGAGAATATTTTACGATTACGTTTGTATGATATTCATCATTTTTTAGCTAAAATAATTATTTCAAAATATGTCTGGAAAATTGGACAGGTCGCAACTCTTCTAATTTTTCACTTACAAATCTGAAAGTTTGCTTGTAAGATACTCTTAGCCATAGTACTACTCTCTCTAACGAATAAAAACATTTTTCGTTAACTATTTCATTAGTTCAAAAGGAAGTGATTTTATGGATGATTAGGCTTCCAACAAACGCCGCCTTTAATGGCTGTGAAAAACTACTCTAAAAATAATTAAATTATATCTTTAAAAAACTAAATACGCTTTTAAAGTTAATCAAACTAAGTACAACTGAAATCTGAAATCGCTCTGAGAAATTTTTAAAAGATGAAAGTCACGTTCTTTACAAATATAAAAATAGTATACTTAATACTATCAATTATACTAAAAGTTAAACTTTATTTCACGATACTCTAACTGACTGCCCTCTGATTTTCAAAACTATTGAACGTCCGCTAAGTTTACATGCACTTATAATGCATCAACATGTAATCTAGTTTAGCCTTTAGTATTAATAATAGTATTAAATATATTCCTTTTTATAATTGTATACACTGTTAAAAATTTTCCTGAAATTTCAGAGAATCAAAAAGCGCGAGATACGAACGACAGGAACGAACCCGGGACCCAATTTTTTCACACTGCTTTACTATCCACGGTACCATATGAGACACATCAGGAAAGCGGAAATAGGGTATCATCTGCATCGCACAGTAAGTTACGTGGTGATCAATTGGCGCTGCAATCGTAATTTTTTTATCGGTACAATTCACTGTAAAAATTTTCTGTACGGTAAACGCTACATTTTACAGTAACATTTACCATAAAAGCCTCCTGAATTTTTAACAGTGTAGAACATGAATTTTATCTTTTATTTTGAGCTACATACATACATACAAACAAACCCACATGTAAAACTAATAAAAGCGTATTAATAAGCCACATTTGTAACTTTCATTAAGAAAAATTACCAACCAGCAATCTTTCAAATTCCAGTCGGCTAGCATTCCTGTTGGTGATGACGTTTCCTACTTGACCTACAGAAACAAAAACATTTTATTACGAAACTGAATACGCATTTTGAACGGTGCAGATTATTAATAAAATTATGAACAGTCGAATTTTAGGCGTAACTATCAGTATAAAATCCTTCTGCTTACAGCTAAGAAACTATCAGAAATACACTAATGCACAGTGTCAAAATCAAGCTGCTAAGTATATTACGCAACACACTATTGCTGTCAGTTCATGCTTTTCAATATATATGTGAATTCGAAGTTTCATGCCCTAGTAAAAAAGAAAGCGCAGGATGTCTTGAAATAGACCGATCTGCTTTTTAAGAAAATCATGACAGGAAAACGGTTGAATTTATAAAATAATTCTTGCAGAATTATTTTTATGGTTTGTTTTTAATACCCCGAATGGTTCATTTTGTTTCTTTGTTTGATTTCTATCTTCATCGTCATTGCAAGAAATGTCATCTGAATTTATCAGAAACGAATTTAAAGTAGTTTCTTCTTTTAAATATTTTTTAAATCTTAGTTTGAGGTCAAAAAGAAGATTTAAAATAAATTTCTTCTTTCCTTGGCTTCAAACTGTTTGTTTAATCTAGAGCAGTTTCAAAGATCTAATTTCTAAGCAGACGCTTCCTAACAGTGTTAAATACCTAAGGTAGAAGACAAGTTTGTTGACCTCTGGCTTAAATGAATAGTTCATCAAGCGTTCGTAAAAATTACGTCACAAAGATTGAATTCCCTTCGCTCCAATGAAACTGTCACTGTAGCTGATGTCCCGTTCAATTAAAGGAGACGTTATTTTTGAAATGGCAGCGCCTCAGTTAACGTTGACGGCTCAACGACGTGACTTTCATCCGAATTTCAAGAAGGTACAATAATTTTCAACAATAAATTTCAAGCTTTTTTATTTATCCCTATTCATTTTGAAATTCAGCCTACATTTTTTTTCATCGCTTTATTTAATTGAACTTTTGTTCACATTTTAGACACATAAAAAGCAAAAGTAATAATGAACACTTGATCTCGTTTCTAGCAAATTAAGGGGTCTGGTACTCTTTCGGTGAAGAAATTATGTTGAAAAATGGGCTAACCTCTTGACTTGTTTCTAGATCTATTAGTTTTAATTTCATGAAATTTTAACCAAATATTAAGGTAACTCTATTAATCTTTTTGATACTTAATTGTAAGTCATGTGTGTTTTTGAAGTTTTTAAGCAATTATTTTAATAAAGTGGAATTTTTTGTTAGCCGATAATTTAAAAAATACTGCGCTCGGTATTACTCTTCGGTGAAACAAGATACCCACCTTTATTTTTCTACAATACCAAAATATTGTAGGTTTAGACCGACGAAGAATTAGGTTGATTAAATATTCTACACCAGAAAAATGAAATTTTTACCTTTAAAATTTGAATTTTTATACATTTTTCAAACTTTCTATAGCTACATTTTTAAAAATTTCAACGGAAGAAAAATTTTGATTTATTAAATTAAGCATAATTAGCACATGAACACTTGTATAAAGTTTCGTGCACTTGAAATTATCCGTTTCCGAAAAATACTGTGCGCAACGACTAAAAACGAAGTTTCGAGAAAATCAACTTCAAAAGTAACCCAGGTAGCACAAATAACCTATAAACGTTTTATAAACATTTTTAAGCTGTTGTTACAATATTAATAACCATTTTGCAATATTTAAAAAACGAGTTGTGCTACTTGGAGAGTGTTAAACATTCTATCATAATGGGAAACAAACGCTATTTGCCAAATTCGGTTACTGCTGTTTTCCTCATATCTTCAGTTCTACTGGGAATTTTATTACGGAATTTGTCTTAAAACATTCCCATTATTTTCCTTAAATGACCCCTTAATTGTTTTTGCGACAAAAAAATGCAGAAAGTTTTTATTACTTCGTATTTTTAAGTTATAGTTCTGCGTAAATTATAATATATCCTTTCAGATTTTTCATTCATTCTCATATTTAACACTGCTACAGGTTCATGTATTGCGATTTTGAATACGTTCCGTGTCACTTTATTACTTACTACAAAGCAAACGATTTGCTCACGTGACCCATTGTTAGATGAGAAGAAAGGAGACAAAAATAAAATAGTTTTGATTTACAAAAAATAATAACAGAACAAGTTGAAGTATTTTCTTATAATTAGATGTGCCGATAGATTGAAACTTTGCAAACGGTTTGAGTTATCATCCACTCTTGGACGGTTTTATGGTGAAAAGATAATCTAAATAATCGATGCAAGTATAATGCGAAATAATAAAAATTAAATGCTACACTAAAATTTAACTTCATCCCAAGTAGCACACTTCGTTTTTAAAGGTTGTAGAATGGTTATTAACGTTGTAACAACCGCTTAAAAACGTTTATAAAACGTTTCAAGGTTATTTGTGCTACCTGGGATATCTTAATTATTATCTTTATCATCACCAGAAACAAAAACCCAATAACACTTTGGATCATCTTCAATCAAAATTATTTATGACCGAGAACCCTCCTCTAGAGTTTTGTAATCCAAGGGAAACAACGAGGCGCAAATTAATTTTAAGCCTTGGGTTCAATGTTTCCTCTTCAGTCTCCGATTAGCATAAACGCATCGGTCCGCGAGTCTTCCACGGCGCTCATCACGCGAAAGGCTACCTTCTTTAATTAAGCCATCGCGTCATTATAGCGTGCAAATACTGAGCGAACACGTTCCTGGCTGTTCCTGATTTAGAGAAAGGAAACCATTTGTCAATGTTATTCCCTCTAGTCGTATGGATAGCGATTAGAGCTTTGTTTCGCTGAATTTTTGTGAAACAGGGAAAGAGTATTTTCAGTTAGATAAATCTTTTTTCAAAGCAAAGAACATAGTAATTTTTTTTCCCCCAAATTAACGGATACTAGTTTAATGTAAGAATGCTGTATTAGTGTTAAGAGATGACTAAGTTGTTGAACACAGGTTTTTCTTCAACTTAGAAAAAAAATGACATTAGAGAGGAAAATATTCTGGTTAACAGGAACTAGAGTCCATTATAGCTTTCCTCAACTAAAATTAAATAAAGATTCAATCTCAAGTTATTTAGAGCAGGATAAATAAATAAATAAATATTAAATGTAATTTAAAATTTTTTTCCTGCCATATTTTAAGATTTTCCCTCTGAATATCATTTGCTGCTATATGATAAGAAACTGTTTTGCCTTTTTCTTCAAGTTTTCAAGTGTACAGGAATTCCTAGTAAGAGGAGGAAAATCTGCTGTGCAAGTATCCCATGAAACAATAAAAATTATACGCTACAATAACATTTACCTTCACATCTTAATTATTATCTTCAACATCACCAGAAATAAAAACACAATAACACTTTAGATCATCTTCAATCAATATTATTTATGACCGAGAACTCCCCTCAAGAGTCTCGCAATCCAAGGGAAACAACGATTAGCAAATTAATTTTAAGCCTTGGGTTCAATGTTTCCTCTTCAGTCTCCGATTAGCATAAACGCATCAGTCCGTGAGTCTTGCGTTTGCGACGGCGCTCATCGCCCCGAAAGGCTACCTTCTTTAATTAAGAAATCGAGTCATTAGAGCGTGTAAATACTGAGCGAACACGTTTTTGGCTGTTCATGATTTCGGCAAAGGAAACCATTTGTCAATCTTATTTCCTCTTGTTGTAGGGATAGCGATTAGTACTTTGTTTCGTTGAATGTTGGTGAAACAGGGAAAAATTATTTTTAGTTTGAGAAATCTTTTGGAAAAAACAAAGAACATGGTAATTCTTTTCACCGATTTAACGGATACTATTTTAATGTAAAAATGATGTGTGAGTGTTAAGATAACACTAAGTTGTTGAACACAAGTATTTCTTTTTATTTCATAAAAAAATAACAATAAAGAGGAAAACTTTCTGGTTATCAGGAACTAGAATCTATTGCAGCTCTCCTCAACTAAAATCAAATAAAGATTCAATTTCAAGTTACTTAGAGCAGGAGAAATAAATAAATAAAAAAAGATGTAGCGTAAATTATTCTCATGTCATATTTTAAGACTTTCCCTCTGATTATCATTTGCTGTTTTATAATGTAAAACTGTTTTACCTTTTTCTTCAAGCTTTCAAGTGTACAGGAATTCCTGTCAAGAGGACGAAAACATTTTGTGCAAGTATCCATGAAATAATAAATATTTAAAGTTACGATAAAATTTACCCTCACAGCTCAATTATTATCTTCAATATTACCAGAAATAAAAACCCAATAACACTTTGCATCATCTTCAATCAAAATTATTTATGACCGAGAACTCCCCTCTAGAAACTCGCAAAACGAGGCGCAAATTAATTTTAAGCCTTGGGTTCAATGCTTCCTCTTCAGTCTCCGATTAGCATAAACGCATCGGTCCGTGAGTCTTGCGTTTGCGACGGCGCTCATCGCCCCGAAAGGCTACCTTCTTTAATTAAGCCATCGCGTCATTAGAGCGTGTAAATACTGAGCGAACACGTTTCTGGCTGTTCCTGATTTCGGGAAAGGAAACCCATTTGTCAATCTTATTCCCGCATGTCTTATGGATAGCGATTAGAGCTTTGTTTCGTTGAATTTTTCGGAAACAGTACCGGGAAAAGGTATTTTTAGTTTGAGACGCCGTAATTTTTTTTAAGTATGATGCCCAATAATTTTTTCCACAAATTAATTGATACTGGTTTAATGTACAAATGTTGTATTAGTTTAAAGACAAGGTACAATTGAGTCGTTAAACGCAAGTAATTACTTATTTTCATGAGAAAATATATCATTAAAGTTAAAAAAAATATTCAGGATGTCAGAAAGTAGAATCCATTTGGTTCCCGTTTAGATTCAGACCAGGAGCTGAGTAAACTCCCGGTCCAGTATCTCCAGCAGTATAGGTTCACTTGGAGGACTATATGATCACGAGAACTTTTAACGTTCCCCAGTCACCATTAGTGAAGACGTTGGATCTTTGACAGGCTAGGATCGAATCCGCGACCCTCCGAAGCCTTACTGATCGGGCCACCACGCCCCTTCTCCCGAAGCACTACAAAAGCAGGTAAACGTTACATACACCTTTGTGCAAATTAGTTGAAACAAAGTATTTTTTTCATTACTTTAAAATTATTGCTATTATTCTTTTCCGATTGTACTAAAATTAGTAAAAATATGGATGAGATACTTAAATCCTTTATCTATCATCAATTTCTACTAATCAGAAGGTTATCTACTGTTCGATGGTACCGTTCTGTACCCGTCGGTCAGCCTATTGGTTTATGAAGAAACAGCTTCCGACCCCACCAATGAAGAAAAAGCGCTACTTGTAGGTGTTAAAATATAAGAATTGCGCAGCTGAAAATTGGAGGAAAGAGCTATTTAGCGACAAAATTAATTTCACTATCCAAGGTCAACGAAGTCAAGACGTACGGAGATCTTCAGGTGAAAGAATTCAGGACTGCGACATGAACCCATTTTCAAATCACCCTCAAAAGATGTTTTGGGGTTATCTCGGTTACAATGGGGTTGATTCCTTGCAGAATGTTGATGGTATGATGTATTCTGAGCAATCTATTGCTGTTCTGGAAATAAAATGCTTTACCAGTGTTGAAGAAACGATACCAACATAGAACGGTGTTTTCCAGCAGGATTTAGCCCTTTGCCATACGTCCAAATGACCAAAAAATTTATGTCTGAGAACCAAATTGAGATATCTGTATAGTCTGAGAACCCTCCTGCTATCAATCCAGTCGAGAATCTTTGGGCTATATGCAAAAATCGACAATTGCATAAGGACTGTTCAACTATGGAGAAACTAATCACTGCTCTAATTCATGGACACACATATTACAAATGAGTCCCAAAAATTGATAGATTTCTTGGCGAATCGTGTCCAAATGTTCACAAAGAGTCGTAGAGGTCATATTATGTTATAAAAACTTTTGTTTTTATATAAATTTAAACAAATAGTTCTTTTCTTAGTTTTCTCAATTTTTCGAGTTTGTTTCAATTAATTTGCACAAGGGTACATATTGTAACACAATTAATAAACCTATTTTCTTGTTTTATCGGCATTTAAACTCAACTACACTTGTATTACCACCTGGTAAACATAATTCCAAATCTTAATGAGTTTCTTTTTTAATTCCTTAAAAAATGTATTAGTATTTGTTGCACCTGCAATAGTTTTGGATATATAGCGTTTCGGAAACGAACGAAGCACTAGTAGTAATCCTATATTTTGAAAATACTTGAACCCTTACAGTGAAGCAAAGATATTGTATAGCATAAATATTGCAGCAATCGATAATGAAGAGTTTTTTTTTTTTTGAACAAAGTGCTTCAAGAAATATTTTTTATTTCGTGTAACCATTATTGCCTTAAAGCACTTCATTTGAAAGTAATACTCGCACAAACATTGTTTTCAGTATAAATCAGTAAGTTACCGCCAACTTGGTTCAGCAAATATGATGATCTGTTAAATCTGATAAAAAGATTGTATTTAAACTTATTTTGTCATTTTTAATTTAAGTTTACTAAACCCATCCATTGCTGGTTAGTCACAATAGAGTCTTAAACTTTTATGTTTTGTTGATCTCGATCTAGTTATCAAAAAAAAAAGTTATATTTTTAAAGAATGCCTTTTGAACAGAAGAAGAGTAAAAAGTATCTTTCAAAGATCTAACATTGATTTTTTTCCTCTCCTTTTCTCCTTGGTGTTTACCTATATATATTTGTTATCCCAAAGAAATCAATAAGAACCAGAAATTGTGAGACGTTCTAAAACAGTTCTGAAACCGTTTATTGCTTTCAAATTTTGCTCTCCGCAAAACCTTTCACATTTCTTTGCCCGCACTTCGCTTTTTGTACTATTTCAGTTTTCGCAGTTGGAGGTTTATCCGAGCTTTCTTTCTTGTAAACATTCTTTCTAAAACATGGTGAATGATGTGGAAAAAATAGATACACGTCACATTGTTAAAATAAAATGCGGCAAATCGCGAGTCTTTAAAACTATTAACTGAGCTTTATTTGTTTTTCTTTTGGTAGCGTTTTTAAAGTTATTCAGTGTTGGATAATAGACTTTAATTCGTTGGATAGTTACCGCTTCTCCACCAAAATCACAAAGGTGGATACAAAGGAGAAGTGGTGGGCGATCATCCCTTCTTGAAGGACCTTACACCGGCAATGTTTCAGAACTGAAGTCCTAAAAATGGTAGTATAGTTCATTTTGATGTTGTTAGGAGAAGAAATGAGTATTGGAGACATACTTCTCGTAATTTTCAAAAAAAAAAAAACCGAAAATTTTGACAACGTTCGATGATGTTAGAGAATGTCAGATGCATTCGCATGGAATCAAATGAAATTGAGATTCTGAAAATATAATTTTGGAATGCCTTTGGTAACCGAAAAAGATGGGAATACGGTTAGGAGACATCATGCCTCTCTCTCATTGACTAAATCTCTATTTCTTTATTTAAAAAAATAATGTTGTACCCCCCCCCCCCCCCAGATTATAGTTGAATTATGTGCTCAGCAAGAGTGTGTAAATAATCAATCGCCCCTTGCTTGAAAATTTTCGAGATCCGCCCTTGCTGAAGCAAGAAAACTGCAGAGAAAAATGCCAAATAGCTCTTTACGGCATCTAGAGAATAATGCAGAAACACAAAGTGTTTGGTATTTTCTTGTAGTTCATATCAACTATTGCGTGTGTGAATTACCTTTCTTTGAAACTTAAATGCATTAAGTGGATTATAGCTAGTTGCAAAGCCAACAGATGCAGAGGGTTATCAATAGGTCTACTTTAAGAAAATCTAAGAAGATTCTTCTGCTTTCATACAGAAATTTGATGTGACCTCATTTAGAGTATGCTGTTCAATTTTAGACTCCTTATCTTATGAAAGATATTAATTTATTGGAAAAAGTTCAAAGGAGAACAACAAGGTTAGCAAATTGACTTTCTAGTTTAGATAATGATTCCAGTCTTAGAATGTTTAAAATGTATAGTCTTGAGCAAAGGAGAGTCAGAGGGTTCATGATAGTTATTTAAATTTATTAAAATATATGATGTTAATGTGCTACATTTTCGCATGGAAATCAGGACAAGGGGTCATTGTTTTAAGCTATTCAAATCTCTGGCCAACCTGCAGATTAAGAAGAATTACTACCGTACTTGAGCCCATTGCAGAAAATGATAAAATCTGGGTTTGGTACTTATTAGTTAAAGACTTGCACGTAGTTCCTCGTTTCTCCACTAGGTAGAAGCACTCTGCAGGTAGAAGCACTCTCTAACGCTAGTGCGAAACCCAGATTTTATCATTTTACTGTTGGGCTTAAGTAACTCCCTAGGGTCCAAGTAATCCTTGTTTACGATACTTTACTTGGGTTATGGGTACCTAGAACAGCTAACCGGAAGGCCACATTACAAAATGATAAGCTTCGCAGCACATCTTCATGTTTTTCGTCAACTGGCGAAGATTCAGTTCGGGAAATGGGCTCCCCCCCGAAAGTAAACATAGAGGAAGAAAACTGGTAACCTCTCGCGAGTTTTTCTCCCAGTCAGGTAGGCTTATTTTATAGTTACGTTTCGGGATTTTTCATAATGGATTTAGAAAATAAGACATGATTTTCTAATATCTTTCTTTGTTGTTTATCGAAAGCTCTTTTGTTTTTTCATTTCTTCCTTTTTTGTAAAAAATATAGTTGTGACTTTTTAATACAATATTATGAAATCAATGAGTAAAGAGTAATGCAGGAATAACTTTTTTAAGTAATTTATAATTCATTATTATTAACAATCAGCTATCTCCGCTAAGCGTAAATAAGAAAAAAAAAAGCCATTAAGTAAAGTTAATGTTGTAGAAATTCAATTAGGTAAAATCAACTTAAATAAATTACAAATTAAAATGTTTCATACATGTGGTTACAAGTCCACAAGGAAACTTTTTTTTACTCATAAAACGGGCCGTCATATGTGTAGTTTTAGAGGGGAGAGTAGTTTTAAGGTTCATATTTATTTTTTTTCTTTCCAACTTCCTGCCTAAGAGGATTGCACAAATCTGTTCTCTTCATTATAAAATAATGTGTACTTCTCGAAAACTGTAATACTTGTGATGGGGATTTATACCAGGGGTGTATTTATTGTACTAGCGGCTGTTTGACACGTTTTGCAATAATAATAAATGGCCCTAAAAAGCATTATAGTTATAATTAAAGCGGATCCATACTTTCATTGGAAGACAATCCTGAAAGTAATTTAATAACAGAATAAAGTTATATTAAGAAGCTTAAGTGAATAAATTTTTAACAAAAATCATTCATAACTGACTTTTTTTTGTAACGCTTTTATATTCATGCACAAAATCTGTCTTAAAAGTTGACAGTATTAATGTTTAGCGCCCTCTTTTAGGGCATGTATGACCCGTAAAGTTGCAAGTGTAGGATCTAAATAATCTGAGTAAAATTGTTTAAATAATTTGATTTGTCAGAAATTGATGCACTAAAAGAAAAGCCCCTGTCTATGTGAGTACAAAAGTTAAATGTATTAATGAAAAAAAAAGTAATGAAAATTTTGCAATTTTTTTGCATATAACTATTACACTAGTCGACAAATTTTCACTTTTTTCCCTAACAAAGATGAAATCAACTGTTTTTGACTAATTTTGCAGTGTAGAATTCAAAAATAATAGTAAAAAAGCTGTAGCACGTACAGTTTTTTTTGTTATTAAATTTCTAAAAAGTACTGAACATAACTGAAAAAACATATCAAACACACCTTTTTTCAAGAGGAAAGGATCATAATATTAACTCCTAACTTTTTTTGAAGTTCCAAGAGAGACTCAAAGTTCAAAATCATGACCACTAATAGCAAAGAAGGTGTTCTTAGGGGGGTGCACCCCTTCAAAATGAGCAAAAAATCACCAAAAATGATCTTTTCATTCTTGTTTTTTTAAAATGACGTTTAAAAAAAATCGATGTAAAATCAGAGGATAGGACCCCTCTTATGATTCCTACGTCCGAAAAAATTTTGGCGCTGTAAAAAAAAATAATAAAAATAAAAAAACCGATTTTATGACTGTCGCACGCTAAATACGAGACACATCGCAGGTCTTCAGAAAGACGGCGTATTCTGGCTGTTCTTATGTAAAATTATCTTCAAAATCCAAATATGGCCCCTTTCCTCTCCATCACTCTCCACTTTTTGCCGAAAGCCCCCCCCCCCGCCCCCTCTGATACAAAGCCGTAAAATGAAAAAAAAAAAAAAAAAAAATCGCTTTTTTTTATTATTTTTTTAAATTTTATTTTACTGCGCGAAAATTTTTTTGGGCATAGGAATAATAGGAGGGGGTCTTATACTCTGATTTTACACCAGAATTTTTTTTTTTAGACTCCATATTAAAGAAACCAGAATAAAAAGATACTTTTTCATGATTTTTTGCATATTTTGAGGGGATACACTCCCCTCGTCCCCCCTTTTTGTTATCGGTGGTCATGATTTCGGACTTTGAGTCTCCCTTCACCTCCAAAAAAATTTAGGTGTTAATATTTTGCTCTTTTTCCCTCCAGAAATAGGCATTTGGTGCGAAAATCATAAGAAATAGTAAAAAATTATTTTTTTTTATTACGGAAAATTGAGACGTGGTGGGACTTTTTTACTTGCAGGTATTTAAATAACTATATGAATCTCTAATAATAATAAAGCTGAAGGTGGGTCTGTCTTTCTTTCTTTCTTTCTTTCTTTCTTTTTTTCTGGTCTGTCTGTCACGCGCGTAGCGCCAAAACCGTTCGGTCGATTTTCATGCCACTTGGCACAAAATTAGTTTGTAGCATGTAGTTTTGCACCTCGAAGTCATTTTTTGAAAATTCCATTTTGTTCTTTTTCTATTCGAATTCTTAGCGGAAATTCGATAAAATAGGAAAGAAATATTTCATACACATTTTCAAGTCTTATGTCATTCGAAAGCTTGAAATTTTCTGCATAAAATGAAGTTTTTTCGAAGTTTCTACGATCATCAGGAGAGCTGTAATAATTGTTTTTAGAATCCCGGAATTCAAGGCTTACCTTCAGCAAAGCAAGCCAAACGATTCTAAAATGGTTGAGCTCTAGAATAAAATTTGTTTGAAAAGAGAGATAAAATGAATTATTTTATCAACGGAAATCAACTTTTCATGTTGTTACTATGGTTACGTGTTCATACTTATTTTTGTTTCGTTCTTTTTCCAGGGTTGCCAGCGTCAATCTTCGTAGGCTACGGCCAGACGTAGTATTTTTGATTCTGCGGTAGTATTTTTTCGGCCCAAATAAGGAGCGTAGTATTTTTCTGGAAACCCTGTTTCCAATATACTAATGACTTAATTAAAAGATTTGGCGTTTTTTTTTTTTTAATTTTCATAGATTTCGCATTTCAGCAACATTGATTTTGGCAACGTTTGGAAACAGTAGTATTTTGTAATATTTTTTTTAGAGGAGGCGTAGTATTTTTTTGTTTCAATTCGCTGGCAACCCTATCTTTTTCCCGGTGAAGATGCTTTGGGACCCTGCTTGGCGCGTTTTCAAAAAGTCAACTACGCAAAATAGCTAGGGTTACCACGCTTGACGCGCCTATCGTTCATTTAGCGAGAAAAGGGTACCTAAAGCACAGATTAACGAAATATCGTATCTATTGCGATATTGCATCGTTTTTTTAAAGTGTTTCATTTCGGAAAATGTATTGTTTTGTTTTTTAAGCTAGGAAAGAAAACTTTCTTCTTCTTTTAAACTTTGGTAAGATTTCTGTTGGTTCCTGTTATCAACAAAATTGTTCTTATTTTCTCTTTTGGCTTATTTTTGTCCATCTCCCTTGGGGTTGCATTGGAATATTCCAAGGGGGTGTTTTACCCCATTTATCGGGTAAATCAGTGTTTTCAATGCAAGGTGATATGAATTGGTTAACAAAAGTGATATGAATTGGCGCGACCACTTGGCAATATATCGCCAAGTATTTGACGCCAAATTGGCGATTTTTTTTTTTGATTTAGGTTTAATTTGGCGCTGTTGGCGATACTTTGCGAAAAATCCACTGAATGATGTTAAAATCGACGATATTTAGGAGATTAATCATTGTAAAACATTTTTTGCATTGTTTCGTAGCAAACTAGGGATACAAATGTTTGAATTGTTATCTTGCTCACTCCAAGCACTATTTTAGCACTTAAGGCATCTACTAAGAAATTTACATGTAAAATTAAGTAGTGTGGGGTCCATATCAGATCTTTATATCACTTTGAAGGAATTATAGTTGAATTATAACTAAAATCGAGCATTTTTTCTGCTATATCAATTATTTTACAAATGAAGTTTTAATTTTATACCACGGGCAAAGCCGTGCGGGTACCGCTAGTACGTAATAAAAATAATAATTTGGTTGTTGTTAGTGAACCACTGTCGACAAGTGTTATTATTATACATCAATGAATTCAAAATAATTATGTGCATAAAAGTGTGAAATAAAAATATTTTTCCTCTTCACAGCTTTTTATTTCTTTATTTATTTAATTTTTATTATCATGAGTAAACGTAAGTACAAATCCTCAGAAAATCCATGCTGACTGAAATTATGCGCAAAAAAAAAAAAAAAAAGAGCATAAAGTGTGCGAATGTCAGAGTTTTCCACCAAAAATGTAATGCGAAAGGCAGTGTTGGAAAAAACCTGTTTTTTTTTTGCGCATAATTTCAGTCAGCATGGATTTTCTGAGGATTTGTACTTATGTTAACTCATGATAATAAAAAATAAATGAATAAATAAATAAAAAGCTGTGAAGAGGAAAAATATTTTTATTTCACACTTTTAGGCACAGAATTATTTTAAAATCATTGATGTACAATAATAATAGTCAGTTTCATGCATTACATTATTTTAAGCATGAAAAATAAAAAAAAATAACAAATAGGCATATTTGGAAACATTTATAATAGAAAAGGTATATTCCTCATTAAGAGTATTTTTAAAAACATGTTTTAAACAGTGAAAATTAATGAAAGTTACTCTTTTTTGAAAATCAAAAGAACAAAATACTAAAAATTAAATATCCATTATTAAAAATGCCTTTTTTCAGGGAGCTAAATTTCTTTAAAATTTAAAAGTTTTAAACTAAGACATATAGAAAATAAAACTACCATAAGTTAAAAAATAAAAACTGAAAAAAAAAAAAAAAAAACTGCGAGACCAGTGATCGAACCACGTACCTCGTTAATGCAAGACTAGTGCTCTGGCCACTGAGCCAATGTGCCTCAGTGCCTCAAAGGGCAAAGTTGGATTGTACGCTATTAGGAATTGAATGGAACATAATAACCAGATCAGTGCCTGTTTTTGATTGTCTTTTAATTATTGTGTTTGTGTTTATTTCTATTTGAAAAATGCAACTTTGATCGCTTTTTTTTAAAACTATTTTAGTAATTCTACAAAAATTATTTTGAGTATTAGCACTCACAAAAAACAGGATTAAAATCAAGACGGATTTGAAGTCTTATTCAAACTTATTTCCCCATATATAATGATACAGTTTCCCACTTGAGCGAATAAAGCCTTCTAGGATTCACTGATTGTTATCAACATTTAAATATGAAAAATCCGAGTTACTTCAAATGTCTGCAATTTTAAGTTCTTTTGCAGTGTATTTATGACAGCGCAAAGCGTGGCTTTTTTTTTCTTCTCAGAACAAGGTGACGTCCCGTCGTGTGCATGTTACGAATTACAGCATAAATTGAAATTTTCATCAAATGTGCATCATATCTGCTACATATCTATCCGTTCATATCTGGACTAGTTTGCAAACATAATGACGCGATACAACGCAGCCATGTTGTTTATCTCGCGAGGCTTGGCTACTTTGATTTGGCGAAGTTTGAGCCGGCGCAACTGTATTGAAGCCAAATGTGCTGCGAAGCTTAGGAGGGCCATTGATCTTCATCGGAGTCGATAAATTGAGTAGGTTCAACCTAGCTGCACCCAGAAATTGTTGTAGGACTTACATTTTAATTTGTATTTACAAAATTGTTTTTCGCGAAGATTTCAGATCAAACATGTTCAAATGTAAGAATCTCCCGTAAACTGCATTATAAAACAACAAATGCTAATAAATAAAAAAATTAGAGCAACATTAAAGGATCCCCCAAATCCCTTATTTTTGCTTGATAGTAACTCAAAGTACAAATCGTGCTTGATCAATGAAAAAAGAGTTATTTTCAGTTATTCACGTTTTACAACTCAAAGTTGTTTTTATATTTTTTAAACCAAAGTTGTGTCTCATTTAGGCTATGAAATTATAAAATTATTTACTCATAAATGCATGCATTTATTTGACTTACCAACAATAGTAGCAAAAATGAAGACTCCAATTAAATAACTGATGATTGTGAAAAGATATCTAAAAAATAAAAAAAGCAAGCAATTAGTTATTAAACTTGGAAAGCAAAGAAAGTTTTTTTATTTAACAGAAATATTTAGTTAGTTTTTGTATTAAATTCCACGAAATCGTCAAAACAAGTTAAAGCTTGAGTTTTATGTTAGAGTCATTCTTTTAGATTGAAAAAAATATTTGATGTATATTTCTGAGTGAAGTTTTTTCCTACTGCTTTGTTAACAGTCGGTACAACATATTTTAAAAGCATTTTAAATGAAAAAGACGAGGAACAAAAGGTTTCAATTAATCTTACTGTCTTAGAAACTTTTCTAAAACAAGCGGCATTTTTTTCATACTTCCTCATTTTAACAAATCAGAAAGTTCACTAAATCTTTTCAAAACAAAACATAAAAAGGTTCTGTTTAAATTAGTAACATTTTTTTTTAGTGAAGAATTTTGTTCTTTTAATGATGTTCGATCTAAATATTTCTGACAAATCGCCTATAAAAAGTTATTTTTTTCTTTATACTATAAGGTGCTTCAAGAGTATTAAGACAAAACAATTAGTTTAATGTGTAAACCAATATGTTTTGTTAGGCTTTTTTTTTCTTTTTTTTAAATTTATCATTTCTTGCTTTTTTTTTCCTTTTAACTATCAAAATTAAAAAAAAAAAAAAAAACATTTTTGCTGTGGTAATTTAGAGAAGCTTTCTTACATTTCACTACTGAAAACAGGCTATAACTAGAAAATACTTTAACCAAGATTCAGAAGGAAAGCGAAAGCATAAAAATATCTTCAGCCTGTCATAAAAGCGGTTCTTGGAAATTGGAGTTCCAGCAAAATTCTTGGAATTGTTTTCAAATTCTTTTCAGTAAGGGTAATACAGTGACTCAGAAAAATCAACTAACAATTTTATACTGAAGAATTATTTATTTATGAGCTTTATTGGGTTATGGGGGGAAAAGGAAAAAAATTCAAACATTTTTATTATGAATAGCGTTTGACTTAGTATGCATACGGTGAATGACCTAATTATTAGCTCTAGTTGTTCATTTATAGTGTTTCTTCTTTTTCAAACCAACTGACATTTCAACGAAAGGATTAGCATTTGTTTTCGATAATTTCGGCAAATCAAATATAGCATATACACAATACCTAAGAAAATAGGAAGCATTCTAAGATTATTAAAAAAAAAAATTCTTGGCATAAAATCTGACCTATGTAACTGAAATATCTTGCTACCATCTTAACTTCGAAACAGTTGCTGTTTCATTAAAGTGGTGTCAATATGTAGTAACGATAATATGCGATAAAGAATATAGTGTTTTGCCGGTAAGTTGACCTCTGATATTGTCAATGTTTCCATTTTTTCGGGAAATGGCAAAAGATAATTGCCGTAGATTTCAGCTGGAATATTTTTACAAACAACTAAAGAAGTAACCCTATTCAATTCAGTGCCAATTACACTTTGCTATTACCTGAAAAATAGTGTAACATTGACAATAGCAGAGGTCAACTTAGCAGCGGAACACTATATTCTTTATCGCATAGACAATGTTTTCATTTTCATGGGAAATGGCAAAGGATAATTGCCGTGGATTTGACAGCAGAGGTTCCAGTTTAAAACTGTAAAAGCACAGTAATAAACTGTAAAACTAGCTATTTTACAGTTTATTACTGTTAAACTAGTAATTTTACAGTTTATTACTGCAAAATTAGCAATTTAGAGTTTATTACTGCAAAAATAGCAATTTTAACTTTAATATTAGGCATGCCTGGGGCGAACCCCATTTTCCTGACTTCGTGAGGGAGAATGGAGTAGAGCAGATTGTGGTAACTTAAAATTAATTGTATTATACTCTAAAACAACAGTAAAATACTGGTAGTAGAAGTTGCAGTTTAAAACTGTAAAATACACTTCAATAAACTGTGAAACTAGCAATTTTACTGTTTATAACTGTAAAATGAGATATAGTAAAAACAGCATCATTTTTTTACATTGTAGACACCACGTTTATGAATAAATGAGTAGTCATTACGAATGTAAGAGGGTAGCAAGAGCAAGGTAGTGGACATGCTGCATAGTCTTAATTTATGTAAACTCTTCCGATATTCATGATGTCACAGTGAAATATGAAGAACTTTAAAATTCGTTTTTTATACATGTTTTTAAAACAAAGTTCTAATATGCGCAGAATAAAAATTCGTGTTAATTTCATTTTCAGGAATTATAGGGGAATAAAAGACATAAAATTTATATGAATTAATAATTGTGCTTAAATCATCTCTATTTTTGGAGCGTTTTTTAGCGAATGACAAATTATTTGGAGAAGAAAAAAATCTTTTTAAACTCTGTCTTAAAGAAAAAAAAATAAATAAAACAACAACATACCAGTTGTCAATTGCTTTAGCCAACTATATTGTTCTTAGCATTTTAAAAGTTAAAAAAAATCTCGTTTACGAGCGAAATTTTTTTTTTGAAATTTTAATGGAAACATCGCCAATCTGGAAATCAAATGGTAAACAGTGCCCTTTTTAGCCTACTTCCCCGTTAAAAATAAAAGAAAGACGAAAAAAGTATTAAAAGTAGCTTAATGCATCTAAAAAATATCGCCAAGTCTAAAAAATATCGCCAAGTTAAAAAATATCGCCAAGTCCAAAAAATATCGCCAAGTTAAAAAAAATAAACAGGTAAAATGAATATCGAAAAATTAAAAATTTGAAAGTAGGGTATTGAGATGGGGAATTTGTGTGTCTGTCGGTCGGTCGGTCTGTCGGTCTGTCTGTCTGTCCCCCCCTAATAACTTTTGAATGAACATTCCGATTTGGACAAACTTTTTTTTTGTTGGAAAGATCTCGGCGAGTACAGCTCATTCCCATATTTGATTTTTCGATTTGAACATTTTTTGGTTTAACTTTGAACCGTTCAAACAGCCTGTCCCGCGATGCTAACTTTTGAGTGAACAGTCCGATTTGAACAAACTTTTTTTTGTTCAAAAGATCTTTTCAAGAATACTTCATTCCCGTATCTACATTTTCGATTTGAACAATTTTTCGTTCAACATTGACCCGTTCAAACAACATGTCCCGCGATGCTAACTTTTGAGTGAACAGTCCGATTTGAACAAACTTTTTTTTGTTCGAAAGATCTTTTCAAGGATACTTCATTCCAGTATCTACATTTTCGATTTGAACAATTTTTCGATCAACATTGAACCGTTCAAACAAGCTGTCACCCCTAATAACTTTTGAATGAACAGTCCGATTTAATTAAACTTTTTTTTTTTGTTCGAAGGATCTCGGCAAGGAGACTTCATTACCGTATTTAAATTTTCCATTTGAGCATTTTTTCGTTCAACATTGAACCGTTCAAGCAACCTTTCCCCACCTAATAACTTTTGAGTGAACCGTCCGAATGGAATAAACAATTTTTCGTTTGAAAGATCTCGGAGAGGCTTTCCCATACATCCCCATATTTCGCTTTTTGATTTGAACCATTTTTCGTTCAATATTGAACAATTCAGAAAAAAAATTAATATTAGCGTCTACGGGGAATTTAAGTTGAATGTTGATCCTGAACTTAAAGTCGGATTTCCTTCAAACTAACTTTGTAGGAAAATGGTTTTGATAAATAATGTTTGTAAAGTACTTTTCTGAGTAATCTTCTGTGAGGACTCTGATTCCGACTCCGACTCCACGAACATGGCGGAAATGCAGGCTCAGAAAAAAAAATGACTGAACATGCAGACGATTTTTTGTTTATTTGTTCATTTGTTTTATTTTATTTATTATTATTATTATTATTATTTTTTTTTTTTTGCAGACGATTTTTTTTGTAACAAAAATTTTTCATTCACGAGAACATTTTATTCTTTATTTATATTTAACAACTGACAACGGATTAAAAGTGAAATTCGAGACATTTTATTAACGGACGAGTTTTTTTTTCTTTCTTTGATAAAATGTTTTTTGATGCTCTTTGTACTTTTATTTATTTATTTATTTATTTATTTTTATTATTATTATTATTATTATTATTTTTTTTTTTTGAAAACGATGGAGGATTTTTTCTACGGAGGAACTGTAACAGTTACACTCTTTAAAAGGTGCGACAAAACTTTATTTATTCGTGAATTACTTTTTACGTGTCTATTTCATCTAATGAGAGGGGTATATTTTGCTTTTCGAAATCAGCTCTAAGTGCTAAAAAGGTATGTTTGACATAATTTTCAGTCTCAGATAATCAAGAGAATAAATTTTAGATGCGAGAATGCTGATGTCGATGTACGGGAAAGTAGGCTCGTTTAGTTCTTGACAGAACTTCTTGTCTATTATCTCAAGCTGAGCTTTAATGGCTCGGAGAGTTTGGAATTTTCTGACGTAACATAAAAGCGACGTCAGATGTCCGCTTAAATCATTAAGTAAACGAAGTCTCAATCGTGATTCGTAGTTTGAAACATCAGAATGGTGGTTCTTTTTCGTTTCTGCATAAAGAAATTTTTTTCTTCATTTTTTAGGTTCCTGAATTCATTCTAAAAGTTTTTTTTTTTTCTGTCTTGAATTTTGTCACGCCAATTCATCATTTAACAGTGCATGCGTTGCATATACATTAGTAAAATCAATGGAATTGATTTTGAAGTCCCCTTACCTCTTCAAGTTGAATGAAATATTTTTTATACCGAAAATGTCCTTTTCTGGTTTCGTCTCGAGAACATTTTTATTATCTAATTACTGTTGTAATAAAATCTCTTACATTTAAATTCACCTGCGTCATTAGTTTTATTTTGAGTTATAATAACTGCGATTTTAGTTTCAATTCATTCAGTTTCAATCAATCAGAATTATTCTTTATAAGGACAGTCTCTAAAAGCACGAAACATTTAACACTCCGAAACGCCAGTCAACAGTTGTGTTTCGAAAATCACTTAACATACTCAGCAAATTTTTAAAGTACATAGGCTCTAAAGGGAGCTTGGAAAATGGGGTCCAGTACTAATATGTGAATCACACGAATAGCATGATTATGAAAAAAAAAAGGCAACAATTGAAAGAGTATATTGAGACTTTTTTTGACATAAAACGTATTTGTCCTCGTTCTTCCACTTTTGAGACTTAAAGTCAAAAAATCTGCCGAAATGTGAGAAATAGCATCGCCTCCTAAATACTAAATGCCTGCAACTTTCTGGTTTTTAGCACAGAGCAAAATTTCGTCTTTGGTTCACTATACACTGCCATTTACCGGAGTTCTCCGAGAAAGAGAAATTAACGATTGGTTCATTTCTAAATTTAAATTTAAAAATCAACCAATCAAAAAGTTTAATTCGAATATTGTTTGGATCCATCGCCAATAGCTGCAAAATGCCCTTGGTTCACGATACACTGCCATCTACCGGAGTTCTTCGAGAAATTAACGATTGGTTCGTTTCTGAATTTAAATTTAAAAACTAACCAATCAAAAAAATGACAACGGCGTTATCGGATGGCCGCAAGGTGGCTCTTAAAGTGGAACCGACGATGACCGTAGAAAAGCAAATGTACTAGGCGTTTAGTATTTAGTAAGAGTTGGAAAAAGTCTCTAAATAAAAAGACATGGTTAGAAATGGAAGCTTCTACAGTATTATTTTTGACCATCCCCCTGTGGAAACAATGAGAAATATGTCCTCCCTTTCTGATTGAAATTCGCTAAATTTGATGACTTTTCTTCAAATTTGGGTTAACTTTAAGACCTTATGTTCTGATAAAGTAGAACAAGAAGGTAAACTATTTATGTTTTTGAAACGTGTTTTATATTTTTCTTTTAAATGCTACTTATTTACACGATGACCAGTAAGTTTCGCGCTGTTGTTAAAAATTAATTTTCCTTAAACTACTGATTCAAAAAATTGTATTTCTATTCCAAAACAAAGTAAACAGCACGGGAATTAGTGTAATACATGTTCGATGTGTAATCTATATCTACCTATAAAAGGGTGCAAAAGAAAATCGAAATTGAGTAGTACTCATTGAAGAATTGAAGTTCTAATGCTTTCAATAACTGAACTTTTGAATCAAACGATTAATTGTAGACACACTCGAACAGATTGGATCTAGAATAAACCCAGTCGAAAATTATCTTTGTGTAAAGTTGGGCTGTTGTTGTTCAAGTAATACGTTCGAACAATAAAAATGCTCTCAGAAAAGCTGCAACTCGACATTTTCATTGAAAAAGAAACAGCAGCAAAGTCAATTTTATGATATGGTCAGATTAAAAAAAAATCTACCATTGCACAAAATCATCTAACTCCTTTAAGTTTGGACTTAGTATGCCAAAGTTTTCAAGAAATTGGCATTTCTTTTCAGGGCGTTTCTTACTGGTCACCCAGTTGATGTTTTTTCTCCTTCTTGCAGTATCGTTTGGTTTCCTAGTAAAGATGAGATTGTGCGAGTTGAGTTATTTGTCATATCCTTTTGCATGAAGGATTTTGCAAAGAATATTGTTTTTTTTCTTGGATTAATGGTAAATCCTCAGTCCATTTCATTCAAAGTAGCAAATATTTCTTTTTTAACTTACTGATACTATACTACGACTTTCAACCTCCCTTAAAAGTATGATACAACGTTATGCAGCGCATTTTTTTTCGGCATTAGAATGACTTAGTAGTTTAGCAGGGTGTTTATTAAATATCTAAAATCTAAATGATCAGGGACCCAATTAGATGAAACTGGGCCCTGTTACGGCTCTTTCACGATAATACAAACTCTAAAAACAAACGCACCCCAAATCAATATCTTAAATTGGATCCATACCACAATAGTGAAGTCCAAAAACGGAATTTAACGATATTCAACGGGGAAAAAAAACTCTCTTAATTCATTTCTTTTTCATTTGCCAATAATTACTATTAACCTATGTTAACCTACATGTTAACTCACAATTAGTTAAACAGAATCTGTGCCACTCTTGATTTATTAACGTGCAGTGTTAAGTTCTTTTATATTTCTCATTTTCCTAGGCACAAAGAAATAAATTACTTTTTTCTATTTTGAGAAATAAAAAGGAGAGCGAGTTTTATAACTATTTTTACTTTTCCTTAGGCCTTTTATTTCATTTCCGGAGGCTATGCTCCGAAATAATGAAAACATTTTTGTTTATGTCACTAGGAAAAAAATACACTATGAATCCGTGTTGACTCTCTATTAAACGATAAAATTAATTATTTTAAAGATGAAACACTTTCTTGCAGTTTTCCAAGTATTCAAATATTTATCTTTCTGAGAAGATAATTAAAGCAGTATGAGGGCATTTTTTAAAATTTTACATTCATAATTTTAGATTAAAATTTTGCCGAAGGCGAAATAAAGTATTTGTTTGACAGCGATGTTTTGTTTTGCTTTGCTTTTGTCTTTTGGGTCATTCCATGAAAAATGAGCCAATTAGCAGTGGCACACATTTCAGATTTCAAAGAAAATTTTTATTTAAATAAAACCTTGCCCATTCATGAGGGCGTGCAAAGTATGAAAGTTTAAAAACTGTTTGTTGCTTTGCTATTGACATCAGAAATTGACACATAGAGCCCTGCTCTACATCAGCTGAAAACGCGAAAGAAACCGAAGACAGAAACCGAAAATCCGGGTATTTTCCATAGGAACACTATTTGATCCATTTTACGTTTCTGCTTTATTTTTCTGCTTTACGTTCATGTGGAGCTAGGCCCTTACGTCAATGTGGAGCTGGGCCCTAACACTAAGCGTAAATTTTCAGATCTGATGGCAGCCAGTTTGGGACTCAATAACTCCGTAAGTAACAAATATGCTATTAAAAAGTATTTATCTTTTCATATCCTGGAATCGCTCTAGTATGAAAGATAAAAGTAAAATTGAATCGATTATTTCGAAAAGGTAACATCTCGTTTTTTTTTCAAAATCAATTTTTTAATGGCATTCTGTTATTAACGTATAAACACGTTATTCTTGTGAAAATGGAACATCTCTGCAGTTCTATCATTGCAATAATTAGCCCTTTTAAGCTTCTTCGTTTTTTATAAATTAGTTTTTTTGCTCCCCTGAAAAATTTTACATTTTAGAGATATTCCCTTTTCGAAATAATCGATTCAATTTATTTGGAGCTTTTATCAAATCTAAGATATCAACAAAGATTAAAGCCTTGTAAATTTAGTTCAGAGCATAATTACTCATTTAATTAAAAAGTGACAGAAAAAATGATACAGAGTGAAAAACAGTTTACAACACCAGTTGGTTTACTTTAGGAATTGGTTTTGAATTCCTTGACAGTGAAATCGCAATTTAAAAAAATAAAATGTTACAAGATTTTAATTTTTGCCACTATTTTAGATGCTTATTTGATCAAATGGAAATGATTTTAATTTGGTAATTTTTACCTAACTTAATAAAGTGTCTTTGAGTTTCCTTAATTTTTTCAATGTAAAAAGTATTCCAGTATGCACAAGCATATTCAACTATAAAAGTGAAAGTGAAATTTTTCCCTCAGCCCGTGAAGTCGGACAAAACCGCAGGAAAGTGAGTATAAAACCTATTATTGCATTGAATGAACATATTAAGTTTGAAGGGGCATTGGACAATATCGTCCAATTCTCAGTTGCACTTAAGCTTAGGCAACTAGCTTGTGTTAACCATGAATAAATGTGTTTAGCGATATACCCCAATTTCGATCAACCTGCTGCATATTTTTTAAAGTACAAAAATACCCCCCCTTTGGTAACGAACTGATGATGTTCAGCAGAACCTCAATAACTCGATACCTCAAGAAAACATGAAAACATTTCCAGTTAGACGGTGTCAAGTAACCGAAGTTCCATTATTTGAATTCGATACCGTATGCCTTATAAAAAACAAATCCAATAAATAATCTTTTTTTCTATGCTTTTTTAGAGAAGTAGATAAAACCAGAAATAGGATTACTTTAATCCCAATGGCTCAGAGTGTGGTTGCTCACACCCTAGATACAAAGGGGCATAGTTTAAACGTGCCCGTTTTAAGAAAGAATTGATTGAACGACCAAAAAATTGCAACGCAAATATCTCGGAAATAGTCAATGCAAAAGCAAAATGTGGACTAGAATAGCAAGTGGAGGTCGATTTATAAAGGTTTTTGCAAATATGTGTCAAATTAGGGAGGTTTCCATCCATTGAAGTTAACACTAGGACAACCATCCGAAAAAATAAATGTCGACTTACGGGGGAAGTCGAGTTACCGAAGTTTCAATGTTTTTTACTATAATGCTCTTCTGTCCAGAAAAAAAAGCAAGTTAGTCAACATTTGCCACAATGAATTTTAATTTAATGAAAAGCAGATGGCCCTTTTTCCTACTATCCATGGCCGTAGTTCATATTATTGCATTGATAAAACTGTTAAACTGTTAGCAGTAAGAACAAGTTTACAAGTTCGCTTAGGCCATACAATAATCGCTGCAAGAAATGTTACTTATATACTGTATACTTATAACTGCAAGAAATGTTCTTCTTTTTGCTTGTAGGAATCAAATGTTAGGGTACTTTATCCCATCAGTAATTGTAATTGATTTTGAAAGTGAGTTTCAATAACCGTTTAATGAAGCATTAACAGCTATTTGGAGATACTAAACTATTATTATTTTATCGCTATAAACAATTTAACACCTAAAACCCTTACCTTCTATTTACCACTGTCATCAGTGAAAGGGAAATAGGTTAAAATAAAAAGAGAGTTTGGAAGCATAACTGTTAATCACATAAATATTGCCAATTATGCATATGATTTCTATTTGAGGGCAGATAAAGTTTTGTGCATCTATATTTCTTTAGATAAGAATAAGTTTTTTGTGATACTAAGTGGTCGGTTACTGTAGTGCATATGATCTATTAACCCATTAATGCCTGACATTTCTTTTTCCAAAGACATTTTGTATACTGGTTACAAACAGTGTCTAATGGACAGAAAAAATAATTAAAAACATATCATGTAAAAAATAATTTTTTTATGAAGGAAAGAAACATCGTCCCTTAAAAGTTACGATAGACCCCAGAGGGTACATACTTTTTTTGCCAAATTTTTTTTCTGCCTACGATATAATTTTTAAAAAGACATTTTATGAGAAGAAGAAAAAAAAAATCAGCAATTAACATTAACTGGGAAGCTGGTAATAACTTTGAAAACTTAGCTTTTTTCTTGAGATTAACAACGATGTCATTTTTGCTAAAGATCATATTAAAACTGCTACAGAACACATTTTACAATGATTATGCGCTGCAATCTGTTACTAACGAATTGAAACAATACCGAGGTACTCATTGAACACTATTATTTGGTGGAAATGTTCATTTTTGGGAAATTCAGACCCTTTTTGGACCGTCCCTAAAAAGGGACGCTAGGCATTAATGGGTTAAAGATAGATAATCTGTGCTCTATAGTCTGGATTTGGTAAAAAGTGCTTGATCTCTGACAAGATCATTTACGTTTGCTTTAAAAAAGAGAAATTCTTAGATGGGCACAACGCCAGTAATTATCATCGGCAACCAAAACTGGCTTATCTCACCCATATTTTAACAAAAGAAATCGTTTAAGCTTCAGTCCATCGGAAGCCAGCTTATGGGTGTAAAATCTTCCTGTAAAAAAATTTCAAAATAAAAGGAGCAAGACACTTTGTACTTACTGTAAATTGGTCGCTGGAGTTGCAAGATCACCGATGGTCGTAAGTGTCAGCGTTGACCAGTACACTGAGCCGAGGTATTTCCTGGAGAGATTGGCGTACTCCCCGATTGGTTTTCTGTACGACCACTCGCCAACAAATCCCTCCAGCTCAGAGAGCATGTAATAAAAACAGCCAAACCAGTGCGCCAACAACAGCAGTATATGAATTAAGTTAACAACACGCCACAAATTTGGATAAATAGTTCTGGATTCAACCATGTAGTAAAATCGAAAGGAACGATAAACCTTTAAGAACCTGAAATTAAAAGGGAATAGGTTGAAACGAAATTGATTATTTCATAAGTCAAAACTACATGTGTCAATACAGTAGACTGTTTCACAAAATTAAATCTATGCAATGTCCTGAGAAAAAAAAAACCTCTTTCTTTTTTTTTAAATCACTATTTAATACTAGAGACGCATTAAATCAACTAGTTTATTACTAGTTAGTAGTATACTATTTGGATTAATGTATAGAATAAAATGTGTTAAAACAAAAGTCAATTTTAAAAATTCCAACACCAGTTTTCTTCCTTTTTTTGGATAAAGAATGTAATTGGTATATATATATATATATATATATATATATATATATATATATATATATATATATATATTATATATATATATATATATATATATATATATATATATATATATATATATATATATATATATATATTTTAAAGTTAACTTTCCATACCTACATTTAGTTCATTTATTTCAGTCGTTGCTTGACAAATAAGTTGGAAAAAATGCAGATTGGAGTGATAAAGCATATTTGAAAAATGAATATGTTTTTTACTAAAAATACGTTTTTTATGTAGATGTAAGCAATTCAGTAGAAAATATTCGATGCATATTTTGCTATATTTAAAAATATATTTTGTTTTCGCTTTAGAGACAGTATTTTAATCTAATTACGGTCTTATTATACGGTCTTAACAAATCTTATTACAATTTAAAGTATAATATCTTAACCCTACACTGCATGATTTTTTATTTTTCGTAGAAAAAAATATATGTGTTTGTCAATGTAATAAGAAAACATGGAAAAATATTTAAAAAAATTTAACTCTAAATTTTCACCCCTTTCTAATTAAAAATAGTTTTGTTGCCAAATGGCTACACCATGCATTCAACAGATAAAAATGATTGTAAATGATAAACTTGAAATTAGTTCTTTTTTGTAAAAAATAGAGGAATTGAACATTTGGTGCATTGTACTCTTGTAATCCTTTACATTTTGACATTTTACATTATTTTTTATATGTACTTGTATTTTCCGATGATCAATTCTGTCAAATCTGATGTCTTTTGGAGGCTCTCTCGCGCAAGCTTTCTTTCTTTTCTCTCTTTTTTTTTTGGTTTGTAACTAGTTCCTCTGTAGCTAATGGTCTCTTTTTAATACGCTTTCATTAATTTCACATGTGGGTTTGTTTGTATGTATGTATGTATGTAACTCTGAATAAAAGGTAAAATTTACGTTCTTTGCAAATATAAAAGTAATATATTTAATATTATTTTTAATACTAAAGGATAAACTGCATTGCATATTGATGTATTATAAGTACATGTAAACTTAAGTACGGATATTCAGTAGTTTTGAAAATTAGAGGGAAACCCGTGATGATCACAGCGCATTCCAATGTAAAAGCGTATTTTTTAGTTTTTTTTTCAAAACTATATTTTAAAATTATTAATGACTTTACTTGTCCGTGTAAGCACAACGTTTGTGCTAACTGAAATCTAAAATAAACACGGTTTAAAGGCTTTTCCCTATTGATTTTTTGTTTGTTCACTCTGTTGAACATCAACTAAGCATTGATAATTGTGAGGTCTTATAAACGGTAGAACAGCAGAAAGTACCACTTTTGGGTCCGCATGATTATATTATACCTTCCAAAAATAGAAAGAAGCTAGCGCGAAACATAAACAAAGCACATACTTCATGAACTATAGAGATGAATCGAAGTGTTCTCTGGATGCTTACTGCATAATGTTGCCAAATGGCTACAGACGTGTATTATGTCCTAGATTTTTTCCAAATAATTATTTTGATGTAAAACGCATCTTAAACGAAAGATAAATGTTTATTTTATTCATGTTATTTTTTAAAAAGACGAAGAAAAATATTTCATTGTAAAAAATAATTTCAAAACATGATAGTTTGAGTGATTTTAAAAGCTATCCATATGCATTCATTTAAGAGCATGTAACAGACCAGTGCTGCCATGTATGGAGGATAAATGGTGATAATTGCTTTAAATATACCCAATACTTGCTTTTTATGCATAGAGTTGCCTTATGACTACATTCTGCTATTCATAAGGAGGACAAATTGTCCATGTAGCCAATTGGCAACACCATGCAGTGTAGGGTTAATGTGCAGTCTTAAGAAATATTAACTGTTGGATGCATAAAGTTCTGCTTACTTTCTAACCGTCTAATTCACCGTTAACCAAGCTCCGTGGCAGAAACCACGAGGTTCAATAACTCGGGGTTGAGATTGTTACCACGCGGTTAAAAATTCAGTTTCACCGGCAAAATTAACGCCGGAGTTATCCAACTTCGAGGTAACTCAACTGAGCGAACAAACCAAGCATCCTATTGGTTAAAAAAAGTCACATGATTACTACGTCATTTGTTTTAATTTGGAGTTAACTAAGATTTGCGTTGAAAGTAGTGCTCTTTTGCTATGGAAGATTAATTAACACAGCTCACAGCCCATTACTAACGAAATATTTGTCATAAAAAAATAAAGAATATAATAAGAGTCTCTTGGAATCGTGGGTGAAAATGTGGAAATCGCCGCAATCGTAGAGCTCCTATTTCCGCCATTGCGTTGACTTATGTTATTAATATTTACATGTATTGCGCATGCTCAGAGAACAAACCACGCATTTAACATTGCTCCTGGAGCTTGGTTAAGTTTCCCAACCAAGCGTGGTTTCGGAAACCTGTCAGCACGTAGTTAAAGTTGACGGTGAATACGAAGTAGGCGGTAACTCCGGGTTAAGGGCCGGTTTAACCACGCTTGGTTAACGGTGAATAAGGTGATAAGTAAGAAATCTTAATAAAACCACGGCTATATTCGTAATCAATTGCTTGGATAATAAACAATCCAGTGATAACAATAATTATGGTTCCTTTGTGAAAATATTTTGTTCTAATGGTCAGAAATGGAACATTCTAATAAAAATTAAAAGAGAAGTGCTCGTTATTGTTGGAAACAGCCTTTTTAAAAGTTTTATAATAATTTAAAAAAAGTTTAATGTGACATATAACTACTAGGTAGCTATAAGTATTTCTTTATATTTATTTACTTATTGCATGGCTGCTGCGATTAGAGAAAATTACCTTCTAAGTTGGAAAGCTTTACAAAAAAGCTTACTTGAAAAACATATTATCACATTGACCCAGCCATAAGAAGATTATACGTTCAAGGTGGTAGATTCAAGATTAATTAAGGCGTAGAGATGTTAAAAGCAGTCGGATTGGTGACTGGTGGTAAAACCGATTCTAATGGAATAATAACCACTACTTTCACATGGACACCCTCCATTTAAAGGCATAGGTGCAGAAGAGAGTAGTTAAGAAACTTTGCACTGGCAAGGGTTAAATTACTTGAAGATGTGTTGAGTCAGATGTAAACTGAACTACATATAAACTGTTTACAATTAGTCGGAAGTAACGTCAAAAGCTCTATTTTTTAGCGTAGAATTTTTTTGAACGGTAATTTTTACAGCATTACTTTTCAAATGATAATTATCAAAGAGTTCATAACATTTTTATAAGTTTTTATTTCTGTATATTATCTCAGATGCATTAGGACAGATTGATGAAAGTTAATTGAAGTCAATCATTTTTATTTGTTTTTACCCTCTTAAATCGTCCAGAATTAAATATAATGAATTTTCATCTTATCGGGTTAAAAAAAAGTAATAGAGTGTATACATTTTAACCTCTGATTCCTAAGAAAAAGCATTTTTTATTACTGCACTAGGGAGAGAATTATTATGTTTTTGTCATACCTTTTTAAATAGGCATACATTTTGACATTCATTTCTGCGACATGTTAATGAAAAATGAAATGCATTTTCATAATCTTGTAACAGACAAACTATTGCTGTCCTTTACTATTTGTTGTTTTGACTAGTTCTTAAAATCTTTTCTGCACATCTAGTAATTATTCCACAATAAAAAAATGTTGATGAAATATTTCTTTAGGGAGAAGTGCAATAAGGGGAATTTAAACATTAGGTGCAGGGGGAAGGCTACACTCTTTAGGGAATATACTTAAATGTGGAGGCAATTAAAGTAATCATAATCATTAGAAGTTAGAAACTTTTGCAATGCTGAATTACCTACATTACCAAATGAAATATTCAATAGAATTGTTTTCATACCAATAGTTGCCAAATGAACTAATAATTCATAACGGTATAAAAATAACGTACATTAAGTATGAAATAGTTAAAATTGTGCGTTTGCGATTGCTCGTATTGAAACGATTTTATATTGAACTGCATAAATGTAAGCAAAGGTTCCAAATATCTGTACTCTATATGTTCTGAATGCTTATACTAGATTTACTAATTCAAGTGCTTGGAGGATGAAGGAGCTAAGTTACATTTAAAAAAATGAACACTCTGTACAATAATAAACAATGGATACACGTAAGCAAATAAAACTTGGTACATCTAACAGTAGATGTCAATAGACCAATTTCATACGCACACTAATGACAAAACCAGAAAACAAAAAAGCTGCTACAATAAAACTTTGAGCTTTAATTACTCGCAATTTCTGTTTTGTCACATAACCCCTTCATCTCCCAAGCCTTTTAATTGTCAAATTGGGGAGAAAAATTATTCCAAAACTTTAGTTTGTTGTGTAACTCACCTAGGAAACCTAACTATCGGATATATCCCCGTCTGGAACTGAGCGAAGTCTAAAGGCGTAATGGCGATTAGATCCATGAGGAAATTCTTTGATTTGAAGTAGTGTCCTGCGAGCTTGCCGCTCTCGCAGACCATAAGGCCCTGTTCCAAGTATCCTGTTCGGAACTGGAATACGATGTCCAGAATAAAAACTATGTCTGTAAATCCATCCAAACAGAACCACACGGGTGTGAACTGGTACTGGAGCTCAGGAAATGCCTGTAAGAAAGTTTGTTCAAGGTATATAGGATAATTTGATTCTAAATATATTGCAGTATTGAATCTTTGAAGAAGTATGAATGGTGTTAGTAATTTTATTTGAGTGAAATTGAATAATTGGACACTTTTGAAAAGTAATGTTTTCCATACTTCAAAAAAGTATAATACTGTCAGCCGAGGTTCCAGTTATTAACTGTAAAATGCACGGTAATAATCTGTAAAATTGCTAATTTTGCAGTAATAAACTATAAAATTGTAAGTTTACATTTTATTTCTGTACATTTTAGATTTAAACTGGAACCTCTGCTGCTAGTATTACTCGTATACTGTATAAACAACAGTTTATTTTTTGCAGTGTTGTTATTACCCATGATAAGATTTTTTATGATTTGAACTATGCAAACAGTCAAACTTATTATCTAATTTATTATAATTATTTAAATCGCTCATTTTTATTTACTTACTTTTTCCTATAAAAATCATTTTCATTGTTATTATATAAGACCATGCCAAATTTTTAAATATCAGATTAAAAAAAAAAAAAAAACACGAAATGTTCTCCTAAGGATGCTATTTTACTGCCTTTTCCCCCGCGTTTTAAGTTTCATGTAACTTATAGTTTAGGATTGTTTTTCTTATGCTTTACTTCAGAATCATCTGATAATAGTTTTCAGACATTCGATTGTTTTTCCCAAAATTAATCAACATTTTATACCTCGTCCTATTTTAAAGAGTTTTTCTGGATGAAATACTTCAAAATTCGTTTAAAAACAGCGCCCTTTTATGCTAATAGCACTTCTATACTCCAAGATATATTATAGTGCATATTCACTAATTCAGAAAATGAATATACTTAATACGATTTTACTAAATAATTTTTAGAAGTAAGGATTTTAAATTTTTATCTTTTAATAGATTAACAGATACTGAAAGCTTTCTAGAATTCGACGGAGATTTGTATCCCAAATATCAAAACACGGCACTTACATAGGCTGTCTATACAGCAAGGGTAAAAAGGTACATGTTTGCATTGAAATATTCTTCTGCTCCCAAAAGCTCCTTTGTTGCAACTAGAGGATTAGGGGATCATTCAGATCAAGGAATTATCCTTGCCTCTCTTAAAGGCGTAGTTAAAAGGTGCCCGGCTGTTCAGAGTTAGACTTGACCCCATATAGTGTTTAAAGGTTAAAAATCGTATTTTTTGTAAAAAAACCCTGTTAACCATCTGCGAACTTTAGGTGTAAGAAGTTAATTGCAGTGGTTTTCAGTCATCCTCTCATTTCCTAAGAAAACTACCTTTCGCAGGAAGCCACACGAATAGTGAAATAAAAATTAATAAACAAATAAATAGGTAACTAACGAAAGACAATATTGATTTTTTTTTGAGCATAAATTACTTGGCCTTCGTTCCAATTATTTTCGCTAGCAATAGAAAGTTCCTTATATTAGCCTATTTTCCCGTTAAAAATAAAAGGAAGACGAAAAAAGTATTAAAAGTAGCTTAATGCATCTAAAAAATATCGCAAAGTCCAAAAAATATCCCCAAGTTAAAAAAATAAAAAGGTAAAATGAATATCGAAAAATTAAAAATTTGAAAGTAGGGTATTGAGATGGGGAATTTGTGTGTCGGTAGGTCGGTCTGTCGGTCGGTCTGTCCCCCCCCCCCTAATAACTTTTGAATGAACATTCCGATTTGGACAAACTTTTTTTTGTTGGAAAGAACTCGGCGAGTACAGCTCATTCCCATATTTGATTTTTCGATTTGAACAATTTTTGGTTCAACTTTGAACCGTTTAAACAACCTATCCCACGATGCTAACTTTTGAGTGAACAGTCCGATTTGAAAACTTTTTTTTGTTCGAAAGATCTTATCAAGGATACTTCATTCCCGTATTTACATTTCCGATTTGAACAATTTTTCGTTCAACATTGAACCGCTCAAGCAAGCTGTCACCCCTAATAACTTTTGAGTGAAGAGTCCGATTTAAATAAACTTTTTTTTTGTTCGATGCATCTCAGCAAGGATACTTCATTACCGTATTTAAATTTTCAATTTGAACATTTTTTCGTTCAACATTGAACCGTTCAAGCAACCTTTCCCCACCTAATAACTTCTGAGTGAACCATCCGAATGGAATAAACTTTTTTTGTTTGAAAGATCTTGGAGAGGCTCATTCCCATATTTCGTTTTTTGATTTGAACCATTTTTCGTTCAATATTGAACCGTTCAGAAAAAAAAATTAACATTAGCGCCTACGGGGAATTTAAGTTGAATGTTGATCTTAAAGTCGGATTTCCTTCAAACTAACTTTGTAAGAAAATGGTTTTGATAAATAATGTTTGTAAAGTACTTTTCTGAATAATCTTCTGTGAGGACTCTGATTTCGACTCCGACTCCGCAAACATGGCAGAACAGCAGGCTCAGAAAAAAAATGTCTGACTACGCATACGATTTTTTGTTTATTTAATTATTTGTTTTATTTTATTTATTATTGTTATTTTTTTCTTTTTTTCTGGCAGACGATCTTTTTTTTGTAACAAAAATGTTTCTTTCACGAGGGCATTTTATTCTTTGTTGATATTTAACAACTGGCAACGGATTAAAAGTGAAATTTGAGACATTTTATCAACGGACGAGTTTTTTTTTCTTTTTTTTTCTTTCTTTGATAAAATGTGTTTTGATGTACTTTGTACTTTTAATTTCTTTTTTTTTTTTTGAGAACAATTGAGGAATTTTTCTACGGAAGAACTGTAACAGTTACATTCTTTTAAAGGTGTGACAAAACTTTATTTATTCATTTATTTTCTTTTTATGTGTTTATTTCATCTGATGAGAGGGGGTATATTTTGCTTTTAGAAATCAGTTTTAAGTGCTCCAAAGGTATGTTTGACATTTTTAGTCTCCGATAATTAAGAGAATAATGATCAGATGCTAGAATGCCGATGTCGATGTGTACGGGAAAGTAGGCTCATTTAGTTCTTGACAGAACTTCTTGTTATAATAGTAATAGTTAAAGAATTCAGAAGGGTAAAACACAAGGTAACATTTTTACTGTTTTTCAAAGCACCTCCAACTTAAAACATATTTTATTCCACCCCACTATCGTTGATGTCACGCAGGAAACTAAAATATCAATTACTTTATATATACGGCTCTTTAAAAATTATAAGCAAGCAACGATGCTTTACGAATAGAATTTGTTTGACAATGCTTGATTTTAGAAACACTGATGTTCCTTGTTTTCAATCGTTTTGCAAGTAAATACTTCCGAAAACGAATGTTAATAATGGGAAAGTGGACTGTAAACTATTTTTACTTGCGCTTGTGTATCGCTTTCAACTTATTTGGTATATACAATCGAGCCCGTTTTTTGGAATATCGGTTTTGGAATATCGGTTAGGCTTTTACAAAACCCCACCTGAAAACGTGTTTGAAAATCGCCACCCCTCAAAAAAAAAAAAAAAAAAAAAACACTTCATATGGTACATAAAATTTTATTTTCGTAAATGTATTTCCGTTAATATTTATTTTCGTAAACGTACGCGTTGTTGCTACACACATACCGTAAAATGGGGTGAATCGGAACACTTTTCAGCTTTAATTGTAAAAAAAGTCGCTAAAAGATTTTTTTTAAATTTGATTTTTTGGGTAAAAACTTCGATTTTGCTTTGCTTTTGATATTCCAAGCAACGACAAAACATTTCGAACAATTATTATTTGTATATATAGGAATTTAGGGGTGTTCCGAATCACCCCGCTGATAGGGGTCAATCGGAACACATGCTAAAATTTTTATTTTTTTCAACTAAACCTGTAATAGGTCTCACAAACATGAGTAATATTGATGGGGAAGAATAAGAACAGATAGTTAATGTCAAATAAAAGTTTATTTTCTATACCAGTAAACGTTTATAATTTGTCAGAATTAAAAATAATTTTTTACTTATGAAAAATTAAAATAAATTTTAGGAAATGCTTTTGAATTAAAATACAAAGCTGTAACATAAATTGAAGTCACTCATATCGTCCACAAATATGTACTTGGTCTTAAAACTAGCAGTTGTGGTTTGACTTAAGTTTTTTCATAACATCTTTTGGGATGAACACTGACTTTTCTTTAGTTTTTTTGAAATCTCTGGGTTTTGGGGATTGTCCTGTAAGATTTTCCCACTTATTCATCACTATCTGTGTGCTGGACTTTTGCTACAAAAAGTCTGTGTGACTTTCCCCCATGTATTTTAGGTAAAAAGAAGTCTCCTGGAGCAAAAATCTTTTTAAATCTGCAACTTTCTGTAATTCTAAGATCTCGTTGCTCACGAGAAGGGATAAACAGTAATAAATCCTTGTTCTTGTCTTGACTAGAGAAATTGGGGTTAAAATCTTGATTTTTCAAACAGTTTCCTTTAAATAGGTTTGAATTGGAACATCAGAACCAAGTGTTCCGATACACCCCGCAAATTTTTTTCCTATGTCATTTTTCAGAATTCTTCATTTTTAGGACACAATTTTTAAAAAATGTAAATTTTAATGTGATATTCAGTTGTTCAGATACTTGCATAATTGAAACATACCACTCTTAGGTTTAAATTATAAGATGGTTTGTACTTACACATGAAGTTTTGCAGTCTATGAAAACGTGATGTTTTCTAGCATTCCACGTGCAGCCCTCCTTATAAGCCAGTAACGTTGCCAGATTGACAAAAATAATTTTTTCCTACTTCCTATGATCTTACCTTTCGAAAAAAAAATCAATGGCGAAAAATACCCAATAGTATATTTATGAAGAATTTCTTCGTACGGTCGGGAAGTTTTGTTCCGATTGACCCCGCTGTTCCTATTCACCCCATTTTACGGTATATATTTTTTCCTATTCATCTATATGTTTTTAGAGTTAATGTCTTGTTTTCCTTAAGTAGCATTTATTAATTTGGTCTGAGGTAATAAAATTAGTTCAAAGTCAATATCTAGAGATAAATGTTATCTAATTATTCCTGTTGCATGTTTGCTAGTAATAACGGACTTTTTGGAGCACTTTAATAAAAGAATGTTGGCCTTGTGTAAGTGAAACCATTCTTTATATGGATTGCATAACAAAACTGAATTTCAGATAAAAGTAAGCGTACAAATGTATACCTACAAATATATATCTCTTACAAATACCTACAAATGTAAATGTAGGTGTATTTAGGTGTATTTTTTCTCAAAATATGCGTACAAAGTGCTTATAAGTACTTTTCTTTGAACTACGTCAAAAATTGCTACACATCTTGCTGCACTTTCCTGTAGGTAAGCACCGCGAACGCTCTGCTACCAGCTCAAAGACCCCGATGGGTCTGCTGGGACCCAACTTTGAAAAACTCTTATACATTCCATTAAGCGGGTACGACTACTTAAAACACTAATCGTCAGTATATTCAGGATAGTAAATGACCATAATGACATAAGATGCCTGAAGCTGTTTTTATAGTATGTTACTTTAAAATAAGCTTATCATTTCATTTCATTTCACACTCCAGGGTCCCCCGTACCTACCACAGCTTCGTGGTTTAACCGGGATAGGGCCCTGAAGAGCGCTCTGTTCTTAATTTTTGAACCAGAACCTAGGGTCGAGCAAACTCTAGGCCCAGCACCCCCAGAGGTATCGTTTCACTTGGAGGACTTTGTGACCACGACATTTTTAACGCCTCCCAGCCACCATTAATCAAAACGGTGGATCTTTGATCGGCTGGGATCGAACCCGGGTCCCTCCGGACACGAGTCCGATGCCTTACCGATCGGGCCACCACGGCCCAAATAAGCTTATCAAGCTTACAAATTTTGCGTCATCTCCATGGAATCCTAGCTCGATAAATCTAAAAAAAATGAATTGCCTTAGCAGTTTCCATGGAGCCGACGCAAAATTTGTGACCTTGATGTGCCTATTTTAAAGTAACAGACTGTAGTATGAGAGAACCTCAAAAAACCAGACACTCACCTGCCTCACAATGATGGTCCAGGCGTTGTACAAGAGGCAAATAGTGAGGAGGGATAGCCAATAGAAGAGGATATTTTCGTCGGGGTTGACCACTGACCGCCAAGAACCAAAGTAGGAACTCTTGACTATTCCATCGGCACCTCGACGAGCCGATCCTTCGCTGGCATTCGGATCTGGCATCTGACGCGTGGAGAAGCGCTTCAGGAAGGAATCCTCTCTCTTCAGAGGGGGTTTCTTGTTACCCTGGAGGGTGAACTAAATAATGAATACCGATTATCTTGTGGAAATGGGAAACAAATGTGTGGAAAGTGAATTGTATTGTGATATTCTGAAAGTACAAGGTGGCCATCATTAAGCGACCTAACTTAAGTTTTTACCGACAAACCAGTTGCGCACCAAGGATTGGCTCCTGGGAGGGGCTAAGTGACCTTCCTTTGGAAATTTTTCGAATTTGAAGTCCTGAAGATAAAACTGCAGTCATTTTTGTTGAAATCCTCTCGGCGAATTTCCAAAAATTAAGTCCCAAAAACGCATCTCAACAGCTTGGTTTAATCAAAGGGGTTTATCCTCATGCTTCTGGGAGGAGCTTAAGCCCCTTAGCTTCTCCCGTTGGTGCACTACTGGATGAAACTATCATTCGGAAGCAAAAGAAATTTATGTAGAGTATAATGAAGGAATAAAAATGTATTAGATCGAGTAATTCTATTAAAAAACGAAAAAAAAAATTTTTCCTCCAGTGAGCTGTTTCAACCCTTTAAGCAAATTATACATATTTTGTTTAAAAAAGCTCCTGAAATTTTGTTTTGAAAATAGCAAAAACTTCAGTATTTCACTCTAGAACTTGTGAAGTCTCTGATCTTGAGTAAAGCTTGTGATCTATGTGAAAGTTTAACAGAACGCACATTTACGACTGGTTCATTAGTTAGATTTCACCATATTTTTTCTTCACTTTCATTGGAGATGCCGAGACTCCTCCACACATTAACTTTCGTACTAAGCACGTCCTCCAAAATCATTTCAGAGGCGTATCATCAACCATCAGTCTTGTGATACACTGCCGTGCTAAGCGCAAAAGTGGTATCTGGAGCCGAACTCAAACTGAGATAACACTCAGTTCTCTTTAAAGTTTTACGCTACCATGTATTTGATTCAGATGAAACTTTTTCAGCATTTTTTAAAAAATATTTCCCGCACTCAAATGACTATATAATTTTGTACTTAGGTAAAATACGTCACAAAGAGCCACCTGGTGGCGATAACTCAATTTTGTTAAAAAGTGCAGATACGACTTTTGTGCTTATCACGGCAGTACATAGATTTTCCCTTCCCCCAACCTCAATTTAGGTGACTTTTAGTTTTGGAGGTTTTTCAAACATCTTGTAAATCGAGATAACCTTTGAACTTTATGTGATCTTAAATACAACATCTCACGACGTGTTCGCAGCATCTCCCAAACATACATAGTAGAAACTGTAGAATATCCTGTCTTATGATTCCAGAAGGTGGCCGAAAATAATGGCTGTTATGTTGAACATTTTTTTGTTCTAATATATTCTGAAACTACCTTACAGTTTTGGCAATTGTGAAATTCATTGGAAAACGACCTCTGATGGAGAAATTTTGATTCTTTTATTATTTTTAACAAATGCCAATCCCTTCATTATGTTCCACGAATAATTTTGTTAATTTTAAGAAAATAGTTTCGTCATCAGAAAAAAATAAAGCAGGGTTGTTTAATTACGGCCACTCTGTGTATTTGAAATTTAGATTATGTTTCTGATTTCTTTAATAAACTTGTTCACGTATAATAATCTTATCTTTTTGTCTCCAATGTAACAACTCAAATTGTTCATATTCGATGTTATTGTTAAAAGGCTGTTAATCCATTGTGTGTGATAATAATAATAGCACAGTAATATATTGATTTCAACATTCCTTGCGTTGCACAAAATGAGAATAAAACTAAATTTTCAGACACTTTTAAACTTTTTTTTAGGAAATCTTAAATAGGATTTCTGTGGACAAAATCGTACTCTAAGGGTGCTTTTCCACTTGACGACACGACAACGACGAAAGTCGGACGGAAATTATGCAACGATAAGTACCGTGTAGCGTCGTCTACAACACTGTATTTCCACTCAACCGATATCGTTTCTCCGAAACGGTCATTTTCCACCGCATTTTATTTTGAAGCACCGGTGTGCTCGCATGTATATTATTATGACTCCTCAATTTAACAGACTACGACTGTCATATTTACTTTATCTCCGCAAAAAGAGGAAACAGATTAATGGAAGATTTTCGATGCATGATACTCACAAATTTATTTCATTCCCACCTTGTTTACTAAGAATGAAATGCATACATCATAATGAAAATCTAAGGGTTTCTGCAGCAATAAAGATCGTCTGAACAACAGAAGTGAAACAAAATATTAAGTAAAATGAATAAAATTATTTTATTGCTATACATTCTTTATTTATCGTCTGTAAATTTAAACTTATATTTCATTAATGCAGCGATGTCAAATTTAAATGCCATTTCTACACCATTGTGTAAATTAATTGAAACAAACTCGAAAAATTGAGAAAAGTAAGAAAAGAACTATTTTCTTTAAATTTATATAAAAACAAAAGTTTTTATAACATAATATGATCTCTACAACTCTTTGTGAACATTTGGACACGATTCGCCAAGGAATCTATCAATTTTTTTGCACTCACTTGTAATATGTATGTCCATGAATTAGAGCTTTGATTAGCTTCTCCATAGTTGAACAGTCCTTATGAAATTGTCAATTTTTGCATATAGCCCAAAGATTCTCGACTGGATTGATAGCAGAAGGGTTCTCAGACTGTTCAGATTTCTCAATTTGGTTCTCAGACATGAATTTTTTGGTCATTTGGACGTATGTCAAAGGGTTAAATCCTGCTGGAAAACATCGTTCCATGTGGTTATCGTTTCTTCAACACTGGTAAGGCATTTTATTTCCAGAATAGCAATAGATTGCTTAGAATACATCATACCATCAACATTCTGCAAGGAACCAACCCCATTGTAACCGAGATAACCCCAAAACATCTTTTGAGGGTGATTTGAAAATGGGTTCATGTCGCAGTCCTGAATTCTTTCACCTGAAGATCTCCGTTCGCCTCGACTTCGTTGATCTTGGATTATGAAATTAATTTTGTCACTAAATAGCCCTTTCCTCCAATTTTCAGCTGCTTGTTACATTTTAACACCCACAAGTAGCGATTTTTCTTCATTGGTGTGGTCATAAGCTGTTTCTTCATAAATAGGCTGGCCGACGGGTGCAATACGGTACCTTCGAACAGTACACTGTTAAAAATTTTCCTGAAATTTTACGGTAAAAGTTGCTGGCATCTATGTTGCCAGTAACTTTTACCGTAAAATATTTTTTACTGTAAAATTTTACGGAAGAGAAAACGAGAATTAAAAAGAGCGAGATACAAACGACAAAAATAGAAGACGGGACCCAATATTTTTACACTGCTTTACTATCCACGGTGCCAGACGAGACACAGCAGGAGAGCGGGAAATAGGGTGTTATCTGCATCTAACATAAAGTCACGTGGTGATCAATTGGCGCTGCAATCGCAATTTTTTTTATCGGTGCAATTCACTGTAAAAATTTTTTGTACGGTAAACGCTACATTTTACAGTAACATTTACCATAAAAGCTTCCTGAATTTTTAACAGTGTAGATAAGCTTTTGATTAGTGGAAATTGATTCTAGATAAAGGACTTAAGTATCTCATCCATATTTTTACTAATTTTAGTATAATCGGTGAAGAATAATAGCAAGAATTTTAAAGTCACGAAAAAATACTTTGTTTCAATTAATTTGCACAAGGGTGTATGTGTTGCTTCTTAGAAGAAAGTAAACAAATGAATGAATGTAGTCCCGATTTTAAAGGCGAGACGGCTGCCATTCGACACGAATGGGACGACAAGCGATAGCGTTCAGTCGGAGACGACACAATCGCCCTGGAATCGGGAGATGGAAAAGCGCATAGTACATTTTAATGCATTTTGCGTGCTCCAATGTCGGATGATGACAATCGTGTACGATTTATCGCTGTCGTGTCGGTAAGTGGAAAAGTGCCCTAAGCGTTCGACCTATACTAATGGTTTGAAACGTTTATTCACGAGGAAGATGTTTTGGAATTGATTCCATTATACGTTGATTCAAGAAACCAGAAGCAGCCTCTAAATAACTTAATTTAAAAAAAGGGGTATTAAATCCTAAAACGTGACAAAATGCAACAAAATGTCTCAAAAAAAAGTTCTACCATTCGTTTAATTCTACAGGGGAAACAAAAGAGTGCAAGGAAAAAGGTCTTCAATTACAACACAAATGTAGGAAGAAAAATACTAGACCTTTGTTTCTTTCGATTTTGCTTCAGAGAAGGCAGATTTTAAGACCTATGGAGCACATTGGAAGCATTTAATGACATGAACAAAGTCCATTCGTCTTAGTAAGCACTTGTACATTAAAGAATAAAAATACAATGAGGTATTTACAATAATGATATTCCCTTGCCCATTGTAAAAATATTCTTCTTTTAAAAATAAAACTAGTCGAAGTTTAGTTTTAAAACTATGTAATGCCTAAATAAATTCTTATTCTATGCAAGAAAAATGAGCAAGGGGTGAAAATTGGTAAATTTAGCCCTGTAATGCAATTTTCTTCAGATTTTATAACCATTGTTTTTGTAAAATGCATTACAACTATTTTAAAAATATAACCAAACTTTTTGCTGTTCTATATGTATAGACTACTCACTTATTTCGTCGCTTTGGAAGAATAACGATGCAACTCAAAAAAATCAAAAATGACATTTTTATATCATTTTGTTCAGAAAAAATCGTTCTTTATGATGAACATGGTTACAACTCAAAAGTGTCAAAAATATCCGTCATTATAAAAAAAAATATCCGTCAAATTAAAATTACGTCATTAGTTAAAAAATCAATGAAGTCAATCATGCTACATTAGAAAAGAGATTAAAATGCGGTTTTTTTAATGCTAGTTCCATTAAAATAGTCGCAATAGTTTTGAGCACAAGTGCGATAGAAGTTTCTGAAAATTTAAAAATTGCTCTCCTGAAAAATGGGCTTTTTTGAGTTGCAGCGTTGTTCTGCCAAAGCGAAGATTTGTCTTTTGAATAAAAAACCAACCAAACGATACTTAATTTTGCTAAAAAATTGTACTAAGAAATTCTTTTCCGAGAAACTGCTCCCAGTACATTTATTTTATCATTTTTTAAGCAATCTAAGTATCAGAAAAGTTCATCATAAGCGATGTGAAATGCAATTGCTATCGTCTTGCCTGTTTTGCTACCTTTCGGTTGTCACTTTATGACTTAAATGTCTTGCTTAGTAGCTACATTTACTCAATGACGAAAATATGTAGTCACACCTTTTTTAAAACGTTACAAAAGTTTATAAATGTTTTAAAATGCTTGTGACAGCGTTAAGAACCATTTTGCAACGTTTATGAAACGATGTATGCTCTTTGAGAAGAGATATAATGCAGAGGTAATTCATAGTGCAATCCTTTTGTTTTTGAGAAACATATGGTATTGGTCGAATAAGATATATAGGCACATTTGGAAGAAAACCCAACATTAAGAAGAAAACCGAGAAACTTGGACGAATCGGGTAGTAATAGTCAATTAAACCATATACATGTGGTTATAAATTAATATGAGGTATTTGGAGCCCTCTAGCGCACGGAGTACTAGGCGAAATATTGTCAAATTCCATGCGCCACATATTAGACCATGGGAATTTGATTTCTGAAATACAAAAAAAGTTTTGAAAATATTCACCAGGGGAAAATTTGGCGCTATAACAGTGTATTACTCTGAATATCGTGAATGAAATATGAAAAAATGCTGTACAAAGCAATTTCGCAAAGAAAATGATTGTTATTTGCAAATTATTTTTAATATGATTGCCGTAGAATTTCCGGTATAGCCCCCTAAGGTCGCCCTATCTCAATCCATGTGATTTTTGGTTATGGGGATAGCTGAAAAGTGTTAAGTATCAAAGATATGTTTCTGATATAACAAGTTTAAAAGATATTGTAACTTTAAAAGTCAGAGAACTCAATTCTGATATGTTACGAGCTGCCGTGGAAAATGTTCTGCATCGTATCCAATTCTTGCAACTTCGCAATGGTGATCATATTGAACAATATTTGAGACAAAAAAGCCATTTTTGCAAATAAAGTGTATGCATTTTTGTTAATTCTTCGACAATCAGAGTAATACAGTTTTGCAGCGCAAAAATTTCCCCTAGTGGCGATATTTTAAACTATTTTTTTTTATTTTAGAAATCGAAATCCCATATGTGTGCATATGATAATTAATTTAATTCGGTAGAGGATTTTGCTTAGCATTATGCATTCTTACACTGGTATTTTGCAATAAAGTTTTGAAGTTTTACGAAAAAGGGGGAGTTCATATTCAGTGAAAAAAGTAAACGCTCATATACTTTAAAACATACCTCCTTCATGGCACCTGATAGCTGAACAGACGTTCTGAGCTTCATCCATCTTGAACGACTGCTGCGGTTAACGATAGTAGATTCTGCAGGGTTGGCAGGTGGTTCTGACGACGAAGGAGCCATTTCGGTGGTCACTTCTACGTCTGGCTGTATGTCTTCTGCAACATCAAATAACGACAAATACGCATAAAAAATACGAAAATTATCCGAAGCAATTTAGGTGATGTATTTGATGATCTAAATGGGATGTTTCTTACAATTCATTTATTACTATTATTTTTATTTAAATTTTTTTTTGTGTTCTGGTTTCGATGCAAGGTGAAGATAATCTGCCCCACTCTATTGCTTAAATAGCACAAAATTTGTTTGAACTAGAATAATAATACATTCTATGCAGCAAAAGAGCACAAAATCACTTGAGCGGCTTTAAATTATTTTTTGAAATGCGCTCAAAGTAAACTTCTTTCAGATTTTCTGTTTTTCTGTGAACCATAAACTTTTACAAATTAAATCAAATGCCAGTAGTGCCAGCAGTAGCAGTTCGATCCCCCCCCCCATATAGAAAATACAATCGTGCAACATTTTAGTAAGAAAAATGTTTTATATTGCAGAGAAACTACAGTGATGGGCTACGTTTTTTCTTGAAAAAAAAATCTTTATGTAAAACTAACTTGTAATTAACATCGATTTACAACTAGCTGTTGTGAAGGTCCCGAAACTTTCTTCTATATCTATCTTATGAATTCCGGTTACAAAATACTCACCCGAATAATTGGAGACAGCTCCAATTTCCCAATTATCGTAATAACCCTGCAAATGCAGAATCAATGAGCGAAATTGGAAATCATTGCAAAAGCCTTGTTTAGATTAATTGCAAACATTTTATTTGTTAGTAAAAAGATATTGGCAATAGTTAAAAATTTCAAATCATTGAAAGTTTTCAGATGTTTTGATAATTAAATAGCGTGAAAGCGATTTTTTAATGAATTAATTTTTCGCATTGTTGACTAAGCGCAAAAATCACCCCACCCTCCCCCTGGGGCGATTGGTGCCAAAATTTAATCGATGCTTGCTTCCATATTGGGTTAGTGTTATTCCAAATTTCATTCAAATCGCAGCAATATTTCTCGAGATACAGTAGGTGCAATGACAAAATAAGCACTTTTGATTGCTCCACCCCCCCTTTGAGATATTGACACACAAATTGAATCAGCACTTGTACTCAATAGGGTCTACCTATGGACCGATTTTCGTTTGATTCCGCCGGTTACTTCCTGAGATATAGCAACCACCCCCGCGCAGAACACGTGCGATTGCTCCACCCCCTTCGAGATATTGACACACAAATTGAATCAGAACCTGTACTCAGTAGGGTCTGCTTATGGACTAATTTTCGTTTGATTCCGCCGATTACTTCCTGAGATATAGCAATCACCCCCGCGCAGAACACGTGCGATTGCTACGTGCTCTGCGCGGATATTGACACACACCCTTCGAGATATTGACACACAAATTGAACTCAGTAGGGTCTACCTATGGACCAATTTTCGTTTAATTCCGCCGGTTATTCCTGAGATATAGCAATCACCCACGCGCAGAACACGTGCGATTGCTCCACCCCCTTGGAGGAATTCACTAAAAAAAGTCAGGTGCACCAGTTCACATGGTGGTACATATGTGCAAAAATTTTTGTTCGATTTCATGTAGTAGTTTTTGCTCTAGCGCGGCCACAAAAACTGGTCACACACATACAGACTCACACACAGACAGACACACAGACAGACATTTTCCAAAAATGATCGAAATGGACTCAGCGCACCTCAAAACGTGCAAATCCATCAAAATTCGACATTCGAAAATTTTCACGAATCCAATACTTTCTTCTATATATTAGATATAGAAGAAAGTAAAAAACTGAAGATAAAGGGCCTGCTGCTACTAAATCAGCTTTAAATTGCGTAGGAAAAATGCGGAGCTGTTCATTTCAGTATGCAGGTCCTAATAATGAAAGTTTTAATTTATAAGGCTGACAGTTTTAAAGTTATGCGAGATACATGCATCCTCAAAACACACCTACAGAGATCAATACTCACACAGAGAGTATGAAACAACTCCTAAAACAAGACTGATGTTTTGAAAAAAAAAAAAAAAATGAAAACAAATATTTAGGCTGCCTATATGTTCATACGTGTATGTGCACGTACAGACGTAACAAAAAAAAAAAGTTCAAAGAAAGTTAGTGATCATGAAAATAAAATTTTAGATTTAAAGTTGGGTGGAAGTTTTTTGTAAATTTACCGTGCATAATGAAGTAAAAGAAAATTTGTACTAAGTTCGAATTTAGATCACTTTTAAATTGTTAGATAGCAAATCATTTGAACCACTGCATGATCAAAATCTTACAAGATACGCCCTTGCAAGATCCTTACGTACGAGATACAACGTTACGGAGCCAAAAATCCCTCATATGAATACTGTTTCTGGAAATCTTCAAAATTCAACGGTGTTTTATGGAAGTAGAGTAGATGGTCTTCATGATATTCATGCAAATATACTAGAGTCTAAGATATTTGCAGTCTTTGCAAACTGTTTTGTGCAAAAATTAATGGTTTTTATTAAAATGGAATTGCTTAGCTTCAAACAATGACTACAACTGTAAAAAAAAGAATGTTTTTACAATATAATGCAGCTAATTTTGTGGTAATAAATTATACAAATTGCTCATTTTACAGTAATAAACAGTAAAATTGCCAATTTTACAGGTTATTACCGTGCATTTAACAGTTTTAAACTAGAAACTCTGCTGCCAGTATTATACTGTAAAAAAAAGTTCATTTTTTGCAGTGTATGCAGTTACAGTGAACTCTTACTTATGCGCAGGCTCAAGGGACCAAAAAAAAAAAAAAAAAAAAGGCACATAAGTGAAGGCGACGTATAAGTGAACAAGCCTATTTAAAGGACTAAAACGAAACATAGTTTCTAATGAGAGAATGAATAAGAATGTTTCTGTAGAAAAAGGACACATAACTATGGTTTGGCAATTGCTCTAACGTAAGTACAATGAAAAAGAAAAAACTAAAATTGCAGCATACCTAATTACAAGCTGTTCCCCTTAAAGCGATGCATAATAGATAATTGTCCCTCTCCGAACTCTAGTTCATGTGGGAAAAATGCTTTCCGTGTGCAATAAAGGCGAAAGTGAAGAAACATGGTTATTTTTTGAAATAAAAAAAATTTTTTTTGTACTTTACGAAAAAGTCGGCGCATAAGTGGAATATTTATCTTTAGAGCGACGCATAAACAAATGATATTATCATTATTTTACTATGGAATGTGCTGGGACCAATTAAAATCATCGTATAAATGAAAAAGGTGCATAAATGAGGTGATGTGTAAGTGAGAGTTCACTGTATTTGGAAACACGAGGAACTCTCAGAACCTCTTCTGCGTTTTACCTACCCTTCACTCAGCAACAGTTTTGTTGGCGCAGTATAGCCTACTAAGGCTCTTGCGCCAATAAACTCAATACAACCAACCAAGAGTTTTGTTTGAAAAATTACCAAAAGTGTTGTAGTAGAGTTTGTTTCCACTTACTCCATGCTTCTTTTTACACCAACTGACTCTATATACTTTTCATTTGGTATCATGAAGCTTTATGAAGCATAGTTGTCCGAGATACAGAAGCAGAACGACAGAAGTAAATTTGATACCCTCCATTTCCACCAGTCAATTCTCTTCATGAAAAGTTTCCCCTTTCAAAATATTTGCGTTTGTATTTCATAAAGAATGTAAACGTCGCCACCAGCTTGTTTCAGAACTTTCTTTTGTCATGCAAAATATTTTGTCTACAGCCATAAAAATTTGAGCTAAAATACGTTTTTATATTTGAAAGAAAATCTTTTTACCTGTCATCAAAATATGTTTGAATGAACTGTCGACATTTCTTTTAGACAAAAGGAGTACGTGGTTTAAGACTTTTTATTTCCAATATCTTCAAGTATTTTTTTACGGTAAGTTTACCGAATGTATACGCAGCGTTTTAAGTCACAAAAATAGAGAAATTTGAAACTCTCTGACTTTTGTTGCAGAGAGGTCTCGACATCTTACGGAGAAATTGTAAATAAATAGCTGAAAGTTGGTATTAAATCATTTGTTTTACTTAAAAAAAAATTCAGATATTCTAGTGCCACTTTGTTAAAATTTAGTTTGGTTTAATAACACCAAATATTACAACAAAAGCATAAAAGCCAAGTGTCCAATTCTTTTTTAACCTTCAGAAATCTCGACAGGTATCTACGAAGCTCCAGGAGGAATTCAAAACGATTAATTTTGTGAAAAAAGGACATGAGCAATGCACTAACATAAACAAAAGATTTACGAGCTAGGCCCCCCCTATCAATGCAGTAGTACATCTCCTTCCACAAAAATGTATCAGATAATTAGACATCAACCTTTGTGAAATAACTGACCATGGTTAGACTGAGGTTGATCCATCATTTTGGAGCTCATTTTTTGATGGATCCTAAATCCTCCAAATTTGGATCCTGGAAGCTGAAAATTTAGTGTGTTTGACCCAGTATGACGCGTAGAGTATACTTACAGCTTTTGTACAAAGATACTGACTCATTGCGTATAGAATTATTGACCTATAACGTACAGATGTTTGTTTAAAATTATCAACTTTGAGACCGTGTATTTAAAAAAGTTGGTTAGATGCTCTAACCATTAAATGCTCAAACATCTCTAGATGTTTCTAGATGCTCCAAGAGGAATTCAAAACGATTAATTTTGTAAAAAAAAAAAAAAAAAAAAAAAAAAAAAAAAAAAAAAAACGTGCATGCACTAGTTTTAACAAAAGATTTACGAACCAGGCCTACTGTATCAAAAGAGTAGTACACCCCACTCCACAAAAATGTATTAGATAATGAGTATTAAACAAGTAAACTAAGTAATTTGTTCAGGCATGATTAAAAATATACGAATTAGAGAGAACACGGCATGCCACAATTTACTGCTGTCAAATTCACATAAAATACATTGTATAAAACCTGCCACTACATCCCTCTAAACGAATATTATTGTATTTTGCTCACATTCATGTTATTGAATGCCTGATCTTACTACACAGCCACTTCGATTCACTATAAAAGAGAATGTTGTTTTTACAGTATAATATAGCTAATTTTATAGTAATTTTACAGTAAGAAACTTAAAAAAAAATGCTAATTTTGCAGTAGCAAACTGTAAAATTCCTAGTTTACAGTAATAAACTCTAACATTGCTAGTTTTACAGTTTATTACGGTGCATTTCACAGTTTTAAACTGGAACCTCTGCTGTCAGTATTACACAGTTGTTTCTACAGTATATCACAACTAACTTAATGGTAATAAACTGTAAAATTGTTAGTTTTACTGTAATAAACTATAAAGTAGCTAGTTTTAGTTTATTACCGCGCTTTTACAGTTTTAAACTAAACCCCTGCTTTCAGTATTATACTGTAAAAACTATTTTTTGCACTACATGGGTGCAATACTTTTGGATATAAAGCCTTTCGAAAGTAAGTGGTTTGTAATAACCATGTACTTAAACTGCCAAAAATGAACTGTTGTTTTTACAGTATAATACTACTAAGTTTATAGACATAAACTGTAAAAATTGCTCATTTTCTAGTGATAAACTGTAAAATTTCTACTTTTACAGTAATAACTTGTAAAATTGCAAATTTTACAGTAATAAACTGCAAAATTGCTAGTTTTACGGTTTATTACCGTGCATTTTACAGTTTTATACGGGAACCTCTGCTGCCAGTATTATACTGTTATTTTTGCAGTATGATACAGTAAAATTTTACAGCAATAAACTGTAAAATGTCTAACTTTGCAGTAAGAAACTGTAAAATTTATGAACTGTATTTTAGTTTATTACTGTGCATTTTACAGTTTTAAATTGGAACCTTGGCTGCCAGTATTATACTTTGAAAACAACAGTTCCATGTCTGAAATCAATAATTATTTTTCAAGGCTTTAGGAATTCTTTGCTTGTTCCACAAACAGATAAAAATACTTTAACTTAAAATGCTGAAATAAAGTTTGCTAAACAGCAAATGCAATCTGAAGAGCATTTAAAAATGTCATAACAGATTATCTGAAATTCAAGCAGAAATTCCAATCCATTGCTCTTTTTCACGAAAATATCAACTGAATATCGTCAAGATAATCAATTCCAACACCTCATTAAAAATCGATAAACAATTTATTTTTTATACTATACTAGCGGTACCCGCACGGCTTTCCCCGTGGTATAAAATAAAAATTTCATTTGTGAAATAATTGATATAGCAGAAGAAATGCTCTATTTTAGTTGTAATTCAACTATAATTCCTTCAAAGTATGATATAAAAATCTGGTATGGACCCCACGCTACTTAATTTTTATGTGTAAATTTCTTAGTAGATGCCTTAAGTGCTAAAATAGTGCTTGGAGTGAGCAAGATAACAGTTCAAACATTTATATCTCTAGTTTGCCGCGAAACAATGCAAAAAAAAAAAAAAATGTTTCACAATGATTAATCTCCTAAATATCGCCGATTTTAACATCATTCAGTGGATTTTTCGCAAAATATCGCCAATAGCGCCAAATTGAGTCCAAATATAAAAAGAAAGCAATTTTTTTCGCCAACTTGGTGATATGTCGCCAAATTGGCGGCAAATGCTTGACGACCAAAAGCTTGGCGATATATTGCCAAGTGGTCGGGCCAATTCATATCACTTTTGTCTGCATTGAAATGAACACTGATTTACTCCATAAAAGGGGTAAAACACCCCCTTGGAACATTCGAATGCAACCCCAAGGGAAGATGTACAAAAATAAGCCAAAAGAGAAAATAAGAACAATTTTGTTGCTCACAGAAACCAACAGAAATCTTACCAAAGTTTAAAAGAAGAAGAAAGTTTTATTTCCTAGCTTTAAAAACAAAACGAACGATGCAATAACGCAATTCATACGATATTTGGTTAATCTGTGCTTTAGGTACCCTTTTCTCGCTAAATGGGCGATAGGCGCGCCAAGCGTGGTAACCCTGGCTATTTTGCGTAGTTTCGGAGCTTTCACTTCCGCGAGACACGCAAAAACGCGCCAAGTAATGTCCCAAAGCATTTTCACCCGGAAAAGACAGGGTTGCCAGAGAATTGAAACAAATAAATACTACGCCTCCTCTAAAAAAATATTACAAAGTAATACCGTTTCCAAACGTCGCCAAAATCAATGTTGCCAAAATGCGAAATCTATGAAAATGAAAAAAAAAAAATAAAAAAATCCGCCAAATCTTTTAATTAAGTCATTAGTATATTGGAAACAGGGTTGCCGGAAAAATACTACGCTCCTTATTTGGGCCGAAAAAATATTACCGTAGTATCAAAAATACTACGTCTGGCGACGCTGGAAGAACGAAACAAAAATAGGTATGAACACGTAACCATGGTAACAACATGAAAAGTTGATTTCCGTTGATAAAATAATTCTTTTCATCTTTCTTTTCAAACAAATTTTATTATCGAGCTGAACCATTTTAGAATCGTTTGGCTTGCTTTACTGAAGGTAAGCCTTGAATTTCGGGATTCTAAAAACAATTATTACAGCTCTCCTGATAATCGTAGAAACTTCGAAAAAACTTCATTTTGAGCAGAAAATTTCAAGCTTTCGAATGACATAAGACTTGAAATTGTGTATGAAATATTTCTTCCCTATTTTATCGAATTTCCGCTAAGAATTCGATGTGCCAAGTGGCGTGAAAATCGACCGAACGGTTTTGACGCTACGCGCTAAACAGACAGAAAGACAGACCCACCTTCAGCTTTATTATTAGTAGAGATAGAGAAGAGATGGGTGCAATACTTTTGGATATGTTCGTAATAACCATGCACTTACACTGCCAAAAATGAACTGTTGTTTTTACAGTATAATACTTCTGCCGAGGTTTGAATTTAAAACTAAAATGCACAGCAATAAATTCTACAACTAGTAATTTTAGAGTTTCTTACTGCAATGTTAGCAATTTTGCAATTTATTGTCGTAAAATTTAGCTGTATTATACTGTAGAAACAGCAGTATAGTTTTTGGCAGCAGAGGTTCCAGTTTCAAATTGTAAAATAAACGGTAATAAACTGCTAAATTAGCAATTTTACAGTTTATTACTTTAAAATCTTATAGTTAAGTACTTTTAAAGTAGAAAGTTTACAGTTTATTACAGTAAAATTAGCAATTTTTACAACTTATTACTATAAAATTAGCTGTGTTATACTGTAAAAACATCATATATTTTACAGTGTAGGGGCTGGAAGCCCCGGTCTAGACGAACAGCACTCTTAATAGGCTCCACCGGAAAATCAGAAAAGGAAGTTTGAGGAGGAACCTCTGGTAGACCTTAAGCAGTCATACGTAGGAGCACGCACGAAATCCAGATCAATATTCCAATAGATGTAAAATCAGACTTTCTAAAACATATTATTTGAAGAATGCTCTTACGAAAATTTTCAAAGAAGGAATGTATTTTTTATTCTTTTTGAAACCTTATAGCAGAAGCAAATATCTGAAGATTTGCAAATATTGAATGAAAAAGGGGTCTGATTTTTTGTCAAACATTTCAGAAATGTAAATGTTTGTCATAACGACAATCGGGAGACGTTTATTTCGGCCTCATCTCTTTGTCAAACCCGACTATTTCTCGGGTTTGTGCTTGAAAAAGTGTTAAAAATCAAAATAACTTGACAGTTAAAGGGTTAATGACAGCAGTTAGAATTGAATTTCGTGTCAAGATTACCTGTTTCTGCTCCGGATTTCTTATCACTGTGCTTTGTCCTCTGCTGCTGTTGTTTCTTATTGTCTGATTGGGGCGGTGGGGTTATGCGACGCGGACTTCCGTCGACCATCATCACGCCGCCACCGCACTCCACGGACTCCTAAAGGGGAGAAAAAAAGCAAATCTCCATTACTGCCTTATTGTTGCTTAAAAAGCAAAGTTAGTACCAGAATATTAACCCATTTATGACCAGTAGCCTAAAAACGGGACGTTTGTTAGTCACTGAATACAAAAACCTGTAATGGGTATATCATTTTAATAAGCTGTTTTTCACAAGTTAAATAATCCTTCTTCTTGAGAAAACCAGTTAGAGCCACTATTTGGACATCAGAGTTTAAGTATTGACAGCTATTTTCCGACAACTCAGTCAAGCAACGATCCAGCATGGGTAGCCACAGAAAATAAGTTTTTTTTTGCGAACTTATTTTTGATAAAATGACACTGTTTTAAAATGATTTGCTTAAAATTGATCAGAGATGCCTTCTGTAATGTTATTTGCACAAGTAAAGTCAAGTAAGGTCGTATTTTGCCCACATATCTGCCAAAGATCCCATAAACAGGACGTTAAATAACTTAATAAATATGGCAACGGCGCTCTATTTCAAGCCAAAAATGTATGTAAACCATTCCAAGTAAGAGTTTTAAGCAGATAAAAATTGAAAAAAAAAGTGTTAAAAAAACATGGGCATAAACGGGTTAACATTCTTAGGAGCAAAGTTAATTTCAAGTTGAGAGTAGAAACAGCAAGAGTTGTTGCTTTTACTGTAAAAAAAAAAGCTTTATTGTTGCTTAAAACGCACAATCAATACAAGCATATTAACATTTTTAAGAGTAAAGCTTATTTCAAGTTGAAAGTGAAAACAACAAGAGTTGTTGCTTATACTGTAAAATAAAAAAGAACTTCATCGTTACTATGGTATCTCTAGGAAACTCGGATTTCACTAACTTCTCTAGTAACGATACAGCTCCTTCTTAAGTAGAATTACTTAAAAGAACTTGTATCGCTACTACACTGTAGTAAAAAAAATGTGTATTATATTTTTTTTCTCTACAGTGTAGTAGCGGTATAAGTTTTTTTAAGTAATTCTACTTAAGAAGAAGCTGTATTGTTACTAGACAAGTTGATGAAATACTCCCCTATTAGAAAACATCCATGAAACTGAGATACCATAAACTTTTCTAGAAACAATACAAATACAGTCGAGCGTCGATAATCCGGATTAATTGGGACCGGACGCCATCCGGATTATCAAAAAATCCGGATTTTCAAAAATACGCTATTTTTCTGCTTTAAAACTATAAAAACTTAACTGAAATCTTGAAAATTTATTTGCATCTGTATGTTCACAATTACAGTAGGAACATACAGTTAAAGCTGCCGTGTATTACTTGGTACTGTACTTTAATGAAACTAAAACAACACAGAATACAAACACAAAATGTGAAGGAGATTTAAGGTACAGTACAGTAAAAAACAAAATAGAACAAAACAGTACACTATAAAGTTAAAGAATATTAAGGATTCTATGCATAGTCAGGGCTTTCAAAAAGTCTTTAATTGAGTTTTGTACTGCAGTACTTGTTCACTTTTTTGCAGCCAAGTCTTTATTACGTTGACCGGGCGTAAATTCGGATTATCGACGGTCCGGATTTTTGACGTCCGTATTATTGACGTTCCACTATATTTTTTAAAGTGCAATTGGCAGCGTTACTAAAGAATAAGCTATACCGTTACTAGAAAACTTTATGATAGTTTAGTCTACTAGATAGTACCTAGTAGTATTGCAGTTATTTTTTAGTGGAAAAACCTTGATGGAAATCCAGTTAACTCGAGATTTCTTTAGTTGTTCTGCAGTTTTTTTTTACAGAGTAGGGCTGGCAGCAAGGTCATTGCCGTCAAATGCAAAAGAAGTTCTGTCTAATCTTTTATCGTAAAACCTTCCTCGCATCTGCGCATGCCTGAGGTCTCTTTTGATTTCCTCAAAATAGGGGAGAAATGCGAAGTAACATTCAACAGGAAGTAAGAAGCGAAAGCACCGGCAAGTGCGTCTCCTTATCCTATCACCTATTTTCCAAATGAAAGCGATCGTGACTGCCAGGCGCGCAATACGCAGCTAGACAGTACAAACATGTTGAAATGCTTAAGAGCAATTTGGCTGTCTAGCTGAGAACAAAACCAACACCAGTTTTTTTCTCAATAGTTTTACCCAATAGCACATCCTCTTTTAGTTGAGATAACTGGCGTGAATAAAATGATGCCTAAAAAGATAAACAATGTAACATTGTAGTAACATTCACAAGTAAACTATTATGAGTAGATGATGAATTGGTAACGTGGAGAAGAGGTCTCTGAGTCCGGGCCCCAACCTTAGTTCTGCATAGTTGGATGCTATACTTCATTCTTCCCATTCAACTGAGAAGTAGTTCAACTAGAAGTAGTAGCAGTCCCATTCAACTGTTACCATTCGGGGCAGTAAAGGATCAGTTTAAATTGAATGGCTTGGAGGATGAAGGGGCTATGTTACATTAAAAAAAAGCACTCTGGACAATAGTAAGCGATGGATACAGGTAAGCAAATAAAACTTGATACATCAAAAAGTAGATGTCATTAGGCCAATTTCATGCGCACACTATCGACAAAACCAGAAAACAAGAGATCTGCAACAACTGCAACAATAAAGCATTGAACTTTAATTACTCGCAATTTCTGTTTTGTCATATCTGTACCTCAGAACCAGACTAACGTAAGTCCATTTTCGTCATTTTTCGGTAGAGGGGAAAAACGATTGTCGAATACATCGTTTTTCCCCTCTACTGAAAAATGACGAAAATGGACTTACGTTAGTCTGGTTCTGAGGTACAGATATAACCCTTTCATCTTCCAAGCCCTTTAATTGTCGCTTATGCAGTTTTGTATTTCATTCTCTTAAATTCAAAAAGCAATTTCTGTTATGAGCAGTAGTTTGTTTATGTACAGTCATAGCAAAAATAACGAAACACTCTGAATTATTCGGCTGCTATCCCATGTAGCACACTTCGTTTTTTAAAGGTTGTAAAATGGTTATTGACGTTGTAACAACCGCTCAAAAACGTTTATAAAACGTTTAAAGGTTATTTGTGCTACCTGGGATACTTCTGACATGGACTAAAGTCTTCTTTAAAAGTATGTGAGTAAAATTTGGATAAGGGGCCATATACAAAATAAAATGAACTCAAAGTCTGAATTTTCAAATGGGAACCTCTATATTTGGTAACATAATTAGGCGCGGATGGGCAAAAGCAAGCTGGGTATCAAGCGGCATTACTTTAGGACCACTAGAACAAAAGTTATGACCGACCAAAGATTTAGGCACCACCACCACATGTAAAATGCTACTTTCAAGGTCAAATTTTACAAAAAATAGACAAATCATATTTTTCAAAGAAATTAACTAAAGCTAATCGCTATAATACGTTTGCTTTTTGTAATTAATTAAAAATTCTCGTTATTTGTTAAAGTTTTAATATTTTTTGAAACTTAGGCGAGAAAACACTGAGGTTAGAGTTCAAGGGAAAAATGCAACATTCCATCTTTTTGTTTAAACAAAGATAGATGCATACTTTTAGCTGCGCACTAACTCAGGCAGCACATATCTTCTGGAGAGAGTTTACGTTTTAAAAGTCTTTGTATTTATATAAACTACTTTATTAGGATTGGCAATAATGTTAAAACCGTGGCTCATACTTAAAAAAAAAAGTCTAATTGTCACAGATTATTCCGAATAACCTTCCGGGATTCCACATTTTTCTGTGATTTCAAATATCTACGTAAAAAGTTTTTTGAATTGCTGCATGCTGCATGAAAGCAGACTTCTCTCTAATGGACAAAAATTGGATTGTCTACCAGTTTAAAAATATAGTCAGTAGTTTAATTAACCGCTTCGCTTTCAACATATAATTACTGTTGAAAAGTAAATACGATATAAAAACGCTGAGCATGTTCCTCTTTTGTAACACACAAATTCCCTGCTGTTCTTTCAGTTTACACAGTTGTATATGGTCCCGAAAAATGGTTCTTTTAGCATATCTTAAAAACTAATGGATATTTTGAGCTCCCATTTTGGATTCTATTTTCAAACAACTTCTAGATTGTTTCTCCATCAAAATATTATATGGTTCCAGATCATTATTTTTCAAATATGATTTTCATAATTCATAAAAAATTCAAAATTTTATCTGAGAGGAAGTCAATGACGTTTTGATTGTTGGGTTGATTCATACTCTGATAGAAAAAAAAACTTTGCCGTACCTATCGTGGTTTAAGTCTTATATGGCCCAGTATCAAAAATATTTTTAACATTACGGGACGGTTTTTTCTCAGTTCAATTGTAAAGCAACGCCTAGAGCAACTTCAAAATGATTTGAAAAACAAAGTTAAATGATGTTGCTGATCAAATATGCGATAAAAAAGGGGGTTTTCATAGGGAATTTTAAAGTTGATGCCTATTTTGATACGAAGACGACCCATTAACAACAATTTATCAATAGAAATTTATAGAGCACATTATTCCTGAAAAAATAACGTATTACACGTGTCTCTAGTGTTAATAGTCTTCAAATATGAGCGAGTGACTCGTTTTTTTTTCTATGATTGTACCTTGCCTCAACTTGTTGGCAATTTTGTTTAATCCGTAGTTTCATTTATTCGGAAGACCTGGATAACCCTGTTAGAGCGTATTAATAAAGGTTTTACTGTAATATAAGTTTTTGGGTTGTGAAAAGTGTGTGAAGCAAACACTACTGCTTTCCTGAGTATGAACATTGCACGACAAATTTGTTAATTTTTTTGTTTTAACGGAAATTTTTGCATAAACTTTTTTTCTTTCTTCGGTGCAAAGTTTACCACGAAGTTCCCTTTTTTTCATTAGGCTGAAAAAGTGGCAAGTATTTAAACGTTGGTAATAGCTAAGTTTTTTCAGTACTCTCTACTACATAAATAGCTCGTTTAACCCATTAATGCCTAGCGTCCCTTTTTAGGGACGGTCCAAAAAGGGGTCTGAATTTCCCCAAAATGAACATTTCAACCAAATAATAGTGTTCAATTAGTACCTTAGTATTGTTTCAATTCATTATTAACAGATTGCAGCACATAACCATTGTAAAGTGTGTTCTGTAGCAGTTTTAATATGATCTTTATCGAAAATCACATTGTTCACAATCTCTAGAAAAAAAGCTAAGTTTTCAAAGTGATTCCCAACTTCCCAGTTTATGTTGATTGCTGATTTTATTTCTTCTTATAAAAGGTCTATTTAAATATTATATCGTAGACAGAAAAAAAATTTAGTAAAAAAAGTATGAACCCTCTGGGGTCTATCGTAACTTTTGAGGGACGATTTTTCTTTCCTTAATAAAAAACTAATTTTTGACATGATATTTTTTTAATTATTTTTTCTGTGCATTAGACACTATTTATAACCAGTATACAAAATATCTTTGAAAAAATAAATGTCAGGCACTAATGGGTTAAGCATCTCCTACGAAAGCTTAAAACTGTACTTCGGATTAAATTGTAATTTGGAAATTGATCTTGAAAATTGGACTAATACTGTTATCTAACTACCCAGTGCAATTTGAGATTATTCATAAAAGAATATTAATAAGTGCAATTTGTATGTTCTGGGAAACCTTAAGAAGAATAAATACAGTGGATCCTCATTTTACGCGGTTTAAGATTTGACGACTTTATTTTATTTTACGCGGATGCGGCATTGCAAATCAGAAAATGTTTGCTTCTTTTAAAATACAAACTTCTGAGATTGTAGTAACATGCGAGCTTGATCCACAGAAGACAGTTTTTGTGCTTTCTTTCGCCCAGAGTGATTTTGGAAGTAACAAAGTTGGGCGAAACCAATGAAAAAACCAACATTGATGACACACAACCAAAAACTTTCACATTGGAAGTTATGAACCATTAACAATGGTAAATAATATTTCTGATTTCTTTGTGAAAGAAAATTTGGTTTTTTAAGTGACGCGAGTAATTATGGATGCGATAGTGCTTCCAAAAAAAAGTAAGGAAAAAATTAATTAAGCGCCTCCCCAAAACTATCACGAGCAGCCTTTTTACAATCCGTAAGTTTATTTATGTTTTTCTCATACTGGTTGTACGTATGTATCGAAAAGAATACACAACAAACTTATTATGTATTTATCTCTCGTCAGAATGATTGTTTTACTTTTATGTATGGAGCTTAACTACTATTTTAACATAACTATTATGTTTTTATTTAGGCGGCATTTCGGTGGAAAGCTGTGTAGAATAAATAAAAATTACATGCAAACAAGGGAGAGAGCAATGATTTTATGTAAATAAATAAAACGAACGTATAAAAAAGATGAATGATTATATAATTGGGAGTAGTAAAAAGTAAGTTCCGAAACATTGAGAGATTAAAGGAATTTTCAACACGTGGGACGAACTCGTAAATATTTTACATACAGTAAAACTTTTTATCTTGAGCTTGCTGATCCAGCCCACAAAATAAATCGGATCAACATTTTAGATTTTTTTGAAAGTACTTAAGTGAAAATAAACTGGCTAGAACTGAAATTACGGAAATTAAATATTTTACATACAGTAAAACTTTTTATTTTGAGCTTGCTGATCCATTCCACAAAATAAATCAGATCAAAATTTTAGATTTTTTTTAAAAGTACTTAAATGAAAATAAACTAGCTAGAAGAACTGAAATTACGGAAATTATTTTCAGAGACATATAGTTGTCTGTCAATAATGAATAAACTATTGTTGATTTTAGCAGAATAAAGTTTAACTGAAGAAGACTGAATAAAGTTGCTAAAAACTAATGTTTTACATAACTAGTAGAATACACCTAAATCGTGGTTAAAAAAAAAAAAGAAAGAACACGCGAAGGAAAAAATACTTAATTTGTTTTTTAAGTGAAGTAGTTCACATGAACTGTTCGCCAACGAATATTTTTAATTATTCAAATTTACTTCTTGAGGGAAAAAAGTTAGGTACTTTGATTTCAAGAAATATTTCTGTAAATGACCTTTCAAGCACACCTTATATCTATGCAAATATCTCTTTCTTGTGACGACTTGAAAGTGACTGTATTAACACTTTTATAAAAACATCCGTTCTTGAACAAAATCTCTATGAATATGTATACGTACTTAAAATGAGTAATTTGTCTCCATGTAAATTTCAATGCAAATGTAGAGAAAGTGTTTTCCTTGGAACTTTTTTTATCCTTTCTTCGCGACGAAAGTTCAAAAAAAAACGGGCGCAAATAAAGCATTTCGCGAGGAGAGGGAATGTGTTAAAATAGGAATACTTATGAATTAAAATAACTGACTAAGTACTAGTAAAGGGTTGTTGTATTTTTGAAGTGAAGCTTTTTAGGTGATGGATGTGAAATTTCGATCAGCAACGTTTTTGTAACGTTTTTTTTTAAAATTTTTGCCACAAACAATGAAAATGTAGTAATTGTAAAGTTAGTTTTGTTAATATATTTGACAAATTAGTTTCAATGCTGAAGCAAAGGGCATAGACTGCAGACATATATTTATGGACAGGGCCGCCGCTACCAGCGATGGGGCCTGGTACCAATTTTACTGCCGGCCCCCCATGCACCCCCCGTCCAATTGCAAATTTAATGCCATCGTTTCAGCACCATTTGCTATTGCAAAAAAAAAAAAGAGAAAAACAATTTTTTTCGGAAAAAAACTTTTTTTTTTAGTTACGAAAGTGTGCACCTGATTTTATTTTAACGTTATTTGTGTTAGTGTTTGAACTAGCAATTGTTTCATATTGAGGATCGGCAATGGAAAGTGAGATTTTTTTTTGAAAAACAGCTTTTTTTTATCAAATTATTGACACTAAAACTGGAAAAACATGTTCATAACCTTAGGCCCCCCCCCCAAAGCTCCGATCCCCGGTACTAGAGGTCCAGTATCCTCCCTAAACGGTGGCCCTGTTTATGGAGTTTGGGCATTTTGTACTAGCAGAGGTCAAATAATTCAAGTTTTCGAAGATGGCTTTGGTTCAAGTCAAGTCATCAGTTTAAAATCGTTTTAAAGATTTTTTATGTGAAAGTTTTTATGAGAGGGCTTTGAATCTGTGGTATTTGGCTCATGCATTTAATTTTATGTATATAAATAAGTAATAAAAAAAGATTATGCTTTTCAAAGTAATGGCTGAGCAGTTAAATCATTTCCATGTAACATAAAAGTTTTACTTCCGTCCTGTATGTGTACGACAAATAGTTTTTTTTTAATTTATTTTTTCTTTCATCGACTAGTTTTTGGTTTTTGTACAAATATTTATGTATATATTTCAACACCATTCCGTGCTTCGCGATCGTGCACAAATAGTAATAATATGCGCTTTAATACAATAATATACACATCTCGTGTTACACACAAATGATGTCATGCGCGAAAGGGCAGTTTGTGAATGGTCCATCTGCGTATTAGTTTGATTACATTTCTATTAAATAATGGGTTGCATACAAGAAAATAATTTTTTGAAACGTTTTTTTCACATATTCTATATAAAATATAAATTGCTTGGAAAATATTTTAGGATAAAAATTTAAAATAAAAATAAATATTTTGTTTAAAAATATATTGTTAGTTCAAACTGCTTGGAACTTTAAAAGGGTAAATTAAAGGAATTGTTTCTCATTGAGTAAGTTCCGAAACATTGAGAGATTAAAGGAATTTTCAACACGTGGAACGAACTTGTAAATATTTTACATACAGTAAAACTTTTTATCTTGAGCTTGCTGATAAAGTTCACAAAATAAATCGGATCAAAATTTTAGATTTTTTTGAAAAAAATCATAGTTCACAGCAGGCAAATTTTAAATAAGGTAAAATAATAAAAAACATAACAACAAATAATGAATAACGGGTTAAAAATAGGAATAATAACAATTTTAAATTATGTTGGCAAAAGCCACCATAACTGCACCAAACATTGGTTATCTGATTTGTAAGAAAAGCAGTCGAAAACTTTGTACAATTAATGAAGTTAAAAATGCAAGACAACGTGTCTACAAGTACAAATAAAAGGTTTAAAAATAGTTAGAAAATTCTAGCAAATAGCTATTTCGGGGCTATTATAAAACAGGGTTCACTTGACTGGTGTCAGTGAACCATCATCTTTTTGCACTGATGAGGGGGCTTCATTTATAACAGCCCGAAATAGCTATTTGCTAGAGTTTTCTAACTCTTTTTAAACCTTTTATTTGTACTTGTAGACACGTTGTCTTGCATTTTTAACTTCATTGGTTATCTATTTTGATTATATGTATAGCTCCAGCACAGATATTACGATCATCAATGATAATGAAAACAAAAATCATGAAATACTTAGAGTGCCAACCCGACATTACTCCAGCTGAGCTATTGATTATAAACCGGTTTCTGAACCGTGCTTCATTCGATAGCATACTTGTTTAAAATACAGTGAACTCTCACTTATACGTTGCCTCATTTATGCGCCTTTTAAATTTTAATACGACGATTTTAAATGGTCCCAACACATTCTATAGAAAAATACTAATAATATCAGTCGTTTATGCATCGCTCTAATGATAAATACTTCACTTAAACGCCGAATTTTCCCTAAAATGTAAAAAAATTAATTTATTTTCTTTAAAAAACAAGCATTTTTCTTTACTTTTCTTTTTAATATTTCGCCTTTATTGCTCACGGAAGTCATTTTTTACGTATTAACTAGAGTTCTGATAGGGACAATTATCTATTATGCATCATTTTAAAGGGTACAGTTTGTAATTAAGTATGCTACAATTTTCGTTTTCTCTGTATCATTGTAGTTACATTACAGTAATTGCCAAACCGTAGTAATTTGTCTCGTTTCTATAGAAACATTCTTATTCATTTTCTCATTAGAGCCTATGTTGCGTTTTAGTCCATTAAATAGGTTTGTTCAGTTATTGGTCTCTCTCTCACTTATGCGCCTTTTTCTGTTAATCCCTTGGGCCGGCGTATAAGTGGGAGTTCACAGTAAAATAAAGTAGACAAATTTTTGTTAAGAATAGGTAGGAAAATTAAAACCATAATTATAATTATTATGTTTAGTAAACAATTCAATGCAAGCAAATGGATTCCTAGATCAGTCATGACATCCTGAGGTGGAAGTTTTTTCTTTGTTAGGAACTTTCTTTTCAGGAATAGTCAGCAACCGATCTTGAGCTGCGATAAGAGGATTTCTCCTTCTAGCTCGGTTACTATGTTTCTTGAGTGATGAGTTTCTAACAGGGACGAAACTGCAGTCTCAGAATTTCATGACTGTGCTGTGAACACATTTGCTTACAGTTCTGCCTTTGTCTTGCCTTATAGATGGTAACTAACTGAAAATTAGATGTAATTTTGTTTAAAAAAATTGTCTTTAATTGCAAAAAAAAAGTGTCTGCTGATTTAAGTTTGTGCTTGGCATTTCACTTATATTACCTTGATTATTCACATTTTGATTTAACCCATTAATGCCCAACTATTTTTTTTCAAAGCTATTTTGTATACTGGTTTACAAACAGTGTTTAATTGACAGGAAAAATAAAAAAAAATATGTAAAAATAATGTTTTTATTAAGGAAAGAAAAATCATCCTTTAAAAGTTACGATAGACCCCAGAGGGTACATACTTTTTTTACTAAAATTTTTTCCTGCTTATGATATAATATTTAAAAAGACGTTTTATAAGAAGAAATAAAATCAGCAATTAACATAAACTGGGAAGCTGGGAATAACTTTGAAAACTTAGCTTTTTGCTTTTGAGATTGTGAACGATGTCATTTTTGATAAAGGTTATATTAAAACTGCTACAGGACACACTTTACAATGGTTATGTGCTGAAATCTGTTATTAACGAATTGGAACAATACCAAGGTACAAATTAAACAATATTATTTGGTTTAAATGTTCATTTTGGGGAAACTCAGACCCTTTTTTGGACCTTCCCTAAAAAGGGACGCTAGGCATTAATGGGTTAATCTAATGATTTAATTATTTCTTTTGCTTATTACCCATGTTACCCCGATTATTCGGATTTTCTATTTAGTCTAATGATTGAATGATTTGTTCTGCTTATTACCCGTATGACTCCGATTATTAGGATTTCTGATTTATTCTGAAGATTTAATGATTAGTTTTGCTTGTAACCCGTACTATCCCGATTATTTGGACATTCGACCAAGTCTGATTATTTCACGATTTGTTATGCTTATTGCTCTCATTATCCTAATTATTCGGACTTTCGATTCCTTGGATATTTTTTGGTCCCAGTCATTACGGCTAAGCGTAGTTGAGCTGAGAGAAGGAATGACTTTTTGAAAGTATGATATGCATAAAATAATTAATATATTTAAATATGCAGCAGTAAAGAAATTCAATTTCTTTTGTTTTGTCACTTTTCAATACTTATTTAATTTTCCGTCTTCCTTTGTTTTACTTTTCAAATTTATCATTTGTTTATATCTAATAATGCATAGTACACCTGAAAAATTTAATGAAATAAAGGAGAAAACATTATATTTCATATAGAGTCTTATGTTTTTGTTCTTTTAAATTTTTGAACTTTGTGTTTAGAGAAAAAAAATATTGAAAATTGAACAAAAATGAAAGTCCTTCTTAATTCAGCCCCAAAACACACAAAAATTAGTCGTTCAAATTTAAGAAACGAGACTCAACCCATTTTTTTTTAATCATTTTTTTCCATAAGAGCAAGCATAAAAAGGAAAGAAAAGAAAAGAGAGTTAAACGATCATTTGCCCCAACCGCTCATTAGAGTATAAACTTTCTCTAGAAATGGTCTTCATTAAGCAGAGGTCATTGCTTTCATGCTACTCAGATAAATTTTGCAAATTTATTTGAAAGCGAGGAATTAAAAAAAATATATAATGAACGTTTGCAACTTGAAAAAAGAAGAGAGAGAGAAAGAGAAAAAAAAACTGCCTTTCAAAACATATTATAAAATGAAAGTGGTTTTCTTTAATTTTGTCTTGCTTATTTTTTAAAGAAAATGAATTATATTTTTGACATTTTAAGGAAAATACGGCGCATAAGTGAAATATTTATCTTTCGAGCGACGCATGAACGAATGATACTATCATTATTTTGCTATGGAGTGTGCTGGGACCATTCAAAATCGTCCTATAAGTGAAAAAGGCACATAAATAAGGCGGGGTATAAGTGAGAGTTCATTGTATTTGAAAATAATGAAACTGCAGTTAGACATTTAAATGATCATTAAAATAAAACGTGTCAGAAAACTTCTGTTACAAGGGAAAAATAGTTATGTTTTTTATTTAAACCATAAATGATCATTACTTAATAAGAGTACAAATTTTATTCAACGGGTTTTCCAAAAAAAAAAGGGGGGGGGGAATTGGCTCGAATTCTAGACATATATTTTTGTATATCATCTCAATTAGTTTTTTGAACTTACAATCTGGTATTCGAATGGTACAAAAACTTTTCTAAGAGGAAAAGGGTATGATTTTTGTTAGTTTTCAAAGTCTTTCTTTTTAGCAGGTCAAAATAGTCTAGCGGACCATTTTTGAAAATCCTCCCCTGCAGAAAAATAGAAACAATGGAGAAACAAATTACGCCTTTTTAAAAAATCGTAACTATACTTAATTACAAAAAAATCCTGTTCAAAGCATTCGTAATAAAAAATAGCGAGTCAGACATCTCTCATAGAATTTGTTAGAAGTCATAATAGAGTCACAAACAAATCAACACAAATTAGCTCGTGTTATGGGTCCAGTTCTATTTTTATAAGCATTTTTAATTATTTATTGGATGTAAGTAACATATTTTCTGCTGTTCTTTTGTTTTAAGAATTTTTATGAGTCGATGTACCTAATTTCAAGTTTTGATTAATTTATTTCTTTTTACTGTTTTGTGAACAAAATTTGTGGTTAAAATGAAAAAAAAAAAAGATAATAATAATAATGATTAATTCAATATTATTTTCTAATCAGTATTACTTCATTATGCACCACCAAGATGAAAATAATAGTATTTTAGTATTATAACCAATATTGGAATACCACCAAGATGAAAATAATAGTATTTTAGTATTATAACCAATATTGGAATACACAAATTGCAGCCACTTAATGTAGCTTGAAAAGAAATCCATTCTAAATTGAGATTTATCTTAAAGGCGTTTGATATAAGAAATATAAGTTGTGGCAATACGGTAACATAATCAGTATAGTAGTCACGATTGCGATCGTTTTACATATATACCAGTGACATAACTACTTTCATATTTTTATTCATTGATATAACCATATTTTTATTCAAAAAACTGAACTCTGTGACATAATAGAATATTCAATTCCTTACTTTCAAGTTACACAACTATGCTCTAGTCATACATCAAAATAGAACGTTGGACCTTTTATCAGTGAGTTTCTGCAGAAGTTTTTATTGTGTTTTTCAAAGAATAGTTTTTTTAAATTTGCATATAGAGCACTAACGGTTATGAGAGCGTTTCGCTTTGAGTCGATCAAAATGGAATTTTAAGAATTCTTTTTTGTTGGAACAACATTTTTCCTCCGAAACACGTTACGTTTCCGAGATAAGAGCTTTTTCACTTTTGCAGCAAAATGAAGTTTTAGTTTCAGTTCTATAATGTTAAGCTGAAATTAGGAAAGCTTTTTCTTTTTGAATAACATTTCAAGTACTAAATTTAAGTTATTTAAATACAATATATTTTATTTATTCGAAGGATTTTTTTGTGACACCGCTTTAAATTTCTCAATACTTTATCAAACTTCATCAGTTAGATGTTATTTTAGATATTTTTTTCGGCAACTCACGTTTTAGACAGTTAACATTTTGGTTATTTTATCATTAAACATATTAAGTCTTTTTATTACTCCCCTATCAGCATAATCTCATCGGCTGATGATCGGCCATTCATCGAAACCTGATGAAATTATCATCGGCCGAGCAAAATCCGTTGAGTTGACGTTACTTGGGTCACTCTTCAATGCATTTCGTCTGGCAGTGTAGACTCATGTAGCCCGAAACACGTGTCTGCAGTATACCTGTACATTTGTGCTTATTTAACGTTGGACTAAAACTTCACATTCGAATATGTATTTAAAAATATATTAAACACATAAATTGTATTTTACTCCAGTTACAAAAACCTTGTAATTCTTCATTGAACAATTCAATTAGTATTCATGACTTTCAGTAATTTAGTTTTTAGAAGTGACAAAACTTTGTACTAAGGTGTACAAATGCTGATTTTTAAAGTATAGTGTAATAATTGATTTAAACGCAGTAAATGAGTTTCCAACTGAAAAACAGCTTTAGTGTAGTTTTTCTTCTCTTGACTACGGTGATAAAATAACTATTATGTTAACTATTATGGTAATTTAGTGTCAAAGCACGAAATGCTTTGACAATAAATTACCATGAATCTATGCAAGGGAAAAAAAAAACAAGTAGCTATATTTTACGTTTACTATAGTTACAAAATACCTAATATAAAGCGTAATTGAAAACAAAAATATCTAATTATAAAATATAAGTGCCTGCCTTCTAGTTATTATTTTTTCATGTAGGATTTAAAGGTTTTTTTTTTCAAACAATAAGAAAAAATTATCTATAACCTTGCTGCTGTAACCTTGAAAAAAGTTGTAAGCTATGCGTTTAATTCCAAATATTACATATTACATTGCTTTTTTTGAGTTAGTTAAAACGAAATTGAAAACAAAAATATCTAGTTTTGAAATTTAAGTGCCTATTTTCTAGTTATTTTTTTTGTGTAGGATTTAAAGTTTTTTTTTTCAAACATTAATGAAACATTATCTGTAAACTTGAAAAAAGTTGCAAGCTATGCGTTTCCTTCTAAATATTACACATTAAATAGCTTTCTTTTTTGAGTTGGTTACTTTAGTAGGTATACAAATTTCTTTTCATAACATTACCAACTCTCACATTATACAAACTTAAGTAAGAGAGTTATTGATGACTTTACTTTTTTGCGTAAGATATTTTTTTAACAATAACTTTTAAGAAAAAAATATTATCAAATTGTTATTTATTACAAGTTGTTGTTGTCTTGTGACTGGGCTGACAATTTGTAATGAGCTGCTTTACTTTTCCACAATACACACACATTATGGTGGAGCGAAAAAAACAACATTTTTATTTTCGAATCGTATAAGTGCGGAAAAGTTGCGATTGGTGAAGACTTACGAAAGAAGGCAAACATTTTTGAAATCGGATAATATCTTCCGATCCCGCTACGAGCCTGAAATTTTGAAAAAATTGAAATTTGTATGTGTTTTAGTGGTATTTTAAAATTTTTGTTTCAATGTTTAATTTTTATGCTCTTGGAAGGAAAAGTTATGATTGGTGAAGCCTTCTGAAGTTTTAAAAAATATATTGAAATTGAATAATTCCTTCTGAGCCCAGGAACAAGCCAAAAAAACCAAAAATTTGGAGAATTTCAGCTTTTTTCGGGGAGATTATAAAAAATTCAAAACTTATGTTCCCATTTTGTTTTTGTTTTTTACCCAGTATCATAGCGTAAAGCCTTTTAAAAAGCACTATATTTATCTTAAACATTAATTTATTCTTGATTTTTCAGGTATCTTCTGGACATGCAAACCAACCATTCTTTACTACAATGAAACATTTTCAAATAACGGAAAATTACAAAATATTTTCCAAAATTGCAACAATCCAGTACAAAAACCTACTAAATAAAACACCCACTCACAAAATAAAAGCTTATTTTAATTACTAAACTGCAAACAATTTTAATACCTAGCTAATTATATACAATTTCTTAATCGCCTTTTGAAGTCTTTGTGTCTCCTATAAACTGTTACCCAACCTAACTGATTGCCCACAGAATCCTTTAACATAAATTTAACTAAAAACTATTTTTTTTAATCTTTAAAACTAAACCTTATATATAAGGTTAGATAGTATATATAATGAGACTTCAAAAGGTAATTAACAATTAAGAAATTAACGTATAATGAGATAGGTATTAAGATATTTTATCGTTTAGGAATTAAAAAAAATGTTTCTCTTATGATTGAGTGTTTTGTTCAGTGGATTTTTGTACTGAAAAAGTTGAACGAATTTAATTAATAGGCATGGGTAAGAAGTTATATCGCAACCTTGCTACAAAAGTGCCACAACTCAAAAAACTACGTTTTCCAGGAATTGCAAAAAACTGTTCCCGAGCTGACTAAGCACTTTTTAGTATTTTTGAATTTGTCAATATGAAGACCGATACATCTCAAACTATGATCGTTAGTTAAGCACGTTGCTCTACGACGGCTGGACGACAACTCAAGATGTAGCATTACAGGGGAAGGGGTCGTATGCATCTTGATAACAACAAAACGCCATAAATGCGCTTTGGCGGCTAATTTTTCAATGCAACTTCTGGCTCTTTTGAAGATTGGTAGAGACGTGTAAACTACGTCTAATGACGGTCATAACTCAAAAATTACAATTTTTGAGTTGTGGCACTTTTGTAGCAAGGGTGCGATATGTAAATATTATATATTATTTTTTCCTTTTTAGTTCCCGGCAAGGCATAACTATTCCTTTGCCTTCGCTATAACGCCTTCTCCTTGTCAAATGCTTTCCAATCCTAAATTTTTGTTACACCTTGTCCCACTTTGCTCGGGACTTTGTTCCTGAATGAATTATTATAACCTTAAAGCAAACTAAAAGCAACTAAAAAGCAAAAAAATAATAAATAAAAATTTTAAAAAATACATAAAAGTTTTTACCCATGCCTATTAATTAAGTTCGTTCAACTTTTTCAGTACAAAAATTCACTGAACAAAACATTTTTTTAATTTCTAAACGATAGAATATTTTTTTGGCTTGTTCCTGGGCTCAGAAGGTGATATTCGATTTTAATATATTTTTTAAAATTTTGGAAGGCTTCACCAATCGTAACTTTTCCGTCTAAGAGCATTAAAATGAAACATTGAAACAAATATTTTAAAATACCACTAAAAAGACATGAAAACTTCGTTTTTTTTCTAAATTTTCAGGCTCGTTGCGGGATGGGAAGATGTTAGCCGATTTCAAAAATTTTTGCTTTGTTTCGTCAGTCGACACCAATCATAACTTTTCCGCACTATTACGATTCGAAAATAAAAACTTCGTTTTTCTTTCGCTCCACCCTAACACACATGCCACAAGGACCCGTTTATAGGGGAGGGCATCCACTCACAACACAACACATTCGCACAAAGATCAAGAGCAGCATAGATATAATTCAACCGCGACGAGATGGCCGGTATCAATCAAATGAGAAAACGAGTCCATTCCTTAAAATAGGTAGAATTTCTACCCATTCAAATTCCCCCATCAATTGTGAATCCCTTTCCTCAATATTCATCTGCGTGTCACCCCTTCCTAAAAATGAACAATCCTGAAAAAAGGAGGAGTCATGGGCCATCTCTGCGAAGTTGAATTATAAAGCACATCCATGCCCGAGCCGGGATTCGAACCCGGAACCACACCTTCTGGGTCAGACTTCTGTAACCACTAGACAAGGTGGCTGGCATGAATAACAAGAAATTCAAAATTGGATTTTTGCATTCATGAAATAGCAGTAAATACATATTAGTTAGAATTCTTTAAATTCAGCATACATTTGAACAGTTTAACCCCTTCCAGGATCATTTTATTTCGGGATTACGGATCAAAAAATGTCAATTTTTTTTATGCTTATTTTCATGAATACATATCTTCTTAAACATAATAGCATCATTCGCATGCAACATTTCCTACAAATAAATGTAAAAATATATATTTAAATAAACGAGTAATTTCGGAATTACGTATCAAAAAATGTCAATTTTTTATGCTTATTTTCATACATACATATCTTTTTAAACGCAATAGCATCATTCGCATGCAACATTTCCTAAAAATAAGTAAAAATATCTCTTTAAATAAATTCGGGAAAGACTGTGCAGTGTTAATTTTCACAGTGCCCGAGCTACAGTCGGGATGAGCCAGAATGGAACATTTCGCTTGCCCGAGTCAAGCTCGGGAAAAGTCGGGAAGAGGTTAAGACACTTTTTGATAGAAGTCTTGTTAAGACACGTTTTGGACGGTAAAAACTACCTCTCTTGTCCAAAACCTCAACACTGATTAACATAATTAATTTTGATAAATTTTAAATCACTGAATCATGTCCCTTTTGACTCTCTTTTGCTCAAGACTCAGGTAACAGGACCGTAACCAGATCTTAGTTTCGGGGAGGGTTTTGCCAAACCTATTCCTCGTGAAAGCTGTAAAGTCAATAAAATTTGAATTTATGTTCTATATTCTGTTTATTTTTGTTACAATAAGAGTTAAAAGGGTATTAATATGAAAAATTAAAAAAAAAAAGCTCATCTTTTCAATGAAGAAAATAAAATCTAGATAGATGAGTTTACTCATATACGCGCATTAGAAGGAGTACTTTGGACATGTCCATCTCACGACACTTATAAGATGTGTTATATATAGACTTTAGTACTGTCGTCCCCGCTTAATTGGGTAACGGATATATAAATACCCCTGATTATACGAATAAAACATACAGAAACCGGTGCCATAGATGCTATGTTAAACATCTCCGCTTAAATTAACACCTCGCTTAATCGAATAATATTTCTTGGAACCGACAATATTCGTTTAAGCGGGACTTACAGTACTTACAAATTGGAAGAATTTTGGAGTTTTTTTTAGTGGTATTATAAAAATTTGAAGGAAAAGGTTTATTGTTAAGATATGTTTGCAATAACCACAATCATAATATAAATGCTGCAGAAAAAAACACTTAATTTGTACAGTTATAATTTCATTTTGTATAATGATAATTTCATTTCATTTGCAGTTTCAAAGTAAATAAGAAAATCAAAATAAAATAGCTATAATAATTTGTTCAGTGCTAATCTATGAAACGCATTTTTGTAATAGTTTTGAAAATTTTCGGAGGGGGTTTGAACCCCCTAAAAGCTCACCCTTTATATACGACCCTGTATGTTAAGCATTCTAAGCTTGGAATCTTAATCGAAAATAGAAAGCCTGTTTACGACCTTTGTAACCCTTGTTTAAACTTTTTCTATTTTTATCTTTCTTAAGACAAGGAGACCTGAATAATATACACTGGCGGAAAAAAAAATCCCAACACCAAGAAAAAATTACTGTAGAGTAATGAAATTTGGGTAATGCAATTGTCTAGTTAACATGTTTAATTGATTAAATGTACAAGATCACTGGCTAATTTAAGCTCAAGAAAATGCTGTGCAAATGTGAAATTATGTTAATTTAATAGAGGGTGTAACCTCTAGAATTTTGAAGGCAAGCCTGCAAGCGTGCATGCATTATGTCATACATGTACCGATTGTCACTTTGTGGTATGGAGTGCCATGCTTGTTGCACTTATTGTGTCAATACTCGGATCGTCATTGTTGACTGTGGATGATGCTCGAGGTGCCGTCCGATGATATCCCATACTTTATCAATTGGAGACTGACCTGGTGATTTTGCAGGTCATGGTAACATGTCATCCCTCTGTAGAGCACATTGCGTTACAGCAGCGATGTGAGGACGAGCGTTATCCTGTTGGAAAACACCCCCTTGAATGCTACTCATGAAGGGCTGTACTACTGGTTAAATTACCAGACTGACGACAAATTTTCAGTCAGTGAGTTTGGGATAACCACAAGAATGCCCCTGCTGTCGTAAGAAATTGCTCCAGAGACCATAACTCCAGGTGTGAGTCCCGTGTGTCTAGGCCGTAGACCGCTTGGATGCAGGCGGTACCCTGGCCTCCCTCTGACCAATATACAGCCACCACTGGCACTAATTCAGAATCTGTTTTCATCAAAAATTACAACAGATCTCCACTCCGACCTCCAGTGAGCTCTGTCGTGGCACCACTGCCGTCGGAAAAGGCAATGGTTTGCAGTCAATGGAATACCGGCTACAGGCTGCCTGGCTTGGAGCTGTCCTTGAAGTAAACAGTTTCTTACCGTTCCTTGGGTCACGACGGTACCAACTGCAGTTAGAATATCAGCCGCAGATGCAGTACGATGCGCCACAGCCGTACGCAATATTCGGCGATCTTCCTTCTCAGTCGTGCCACGTGGCAGCTCGGAACTCGATCTTCTTGAGGTAGTACCATCCCTTGCCCTTAGCTTCCAATAATCATGCATGGTGGAAACATTCCCACATAAGTCTTTCTGCAATATCGCGAAATGAAAATCCACCTTCTCGTAACCAAATTGTACGACCTCGTTTAAATTTGGTGAGCTGTTGATAATGGCTTCTTCGTCTTCTTAAAGGCATTCCTGGCTAACATGAACGCAATTCGTCAAATTTCACGGAAAAATAGTACACACGAGCTTCACAACACGCTTTTAAAACAAGCCTTATTTGCATGTTCTGAGTGACGCCAGCTGCGCCACACTTATGCGCGGAACGCGAAATTTCAATCGATGTCATCTTTCAGTTGTATAAACACGCCTACCAAATTTCGTTTATCTAACACAAGTCTTTCTTGGTGTTGGGATTTTTTTTTCCGCCAGTGTAGTACAAATGAGGTCCGACGAAACTTGTGTGTAAAGGCAGAAGAACAAGTTTTTCGAATGCACCTTTTTCCTCCGCTTTTTCTTTTGTTTTTATTTTTTTTTATTTTTGCATCTAGTTCTTAAATAAAATTTTAATCAAAATAGACCTTTCCCCTTGGTATTTTTAATGCTCAGGATAATTTATCTTTGAATATAATAGGTAACAAAATTATGTACCAGCGAATTACATTGCAGTTTCCCTCCGATTTACCCAAAGAGGATTATTTCAGATATTCTCTACTACTTATTTAATTCCCTGCTACATCATAACATTATTCGCCAAGAATAAAGTCTCTTATAATTTATACGAAGAATCAATTGCTCTTGAAAACAAACATGACTTTTACTGCAATCTTGGCGACCGAGTGGCGGGCTCAAAAATTATTGGGTTTATATGTTTCTTATGCATGAAAAGCACTTTCTATGTCATACATTTTAGATGTTATCTACGTCCTTTTTATGCAAATACGATTTAAAACTTTTGTTCAGGGAGTCTTTTATTTCGATCCCATGATTATTTCTCTTGAAAGAAAAAGTAGGAGAAAAGGATGATCAGCGCTAAGCAATTCAAAACTTTAACCACGATATTTTTTAATTCTCTGTTTTAGTTGCAAATCTAATTATTTTTGGTATAGTTTTTATCACTAACAGTGTTTCTAAATAATAATTGTTTGAAATAAGCATACAATAGAAAGAAAATGAATTTTGATTCATTTTTTGTTTTTCTCACTCACGTGTTGCGATAGGAACCTTCTCACATTTAGATGTTTTTCCTCACATCAAAAGAATCCCCAAAAGTAGCACCCTTTTATTTTCTACTCAAATCCAGTAACATCTTTTTCTTTTTCCTATTTTCAAAAACAAATTCAGCCCGCTCGGACGACTTTCACCTTTGCCGCATCAGTTTTTTTTACGGTATAATGCAACTAATTTTATAGTAACAAACTGTAAAAATTGCTAATTTAACACTAATAAACTGTAAAATTACTGCTTTACAGTAATGAACTGTAATACTGCTAATATTACAGTTTGTTACTGTGCGCTTTACAGTTTTAAACTGGAATTTCTACTGCCAGTACAAGATAGCTAATTTTATCTTAATAAACTAAAATTATGGTAATCAACTGTAAAATTGCCGATTTGCAGTAATAAACTGTAAAATTGCTGTTTTGCAGTAATAATCTGTAAAATTGCTGTTTTGCAGCAATAAACGGTAAAATTGCTGTTTTGCAGTAATAAACTGTAAAATTACTAATTTTACAGTTCATTAACATGCATTATGTAGTTTTAAACTGGAACCTCTGCTGCCAGTATTGTACCATAAAAACAACAGTTTGTTTTTTTCAGTGTATTGAGACATCAGAATAATATAGCGTAATGAAAAGCACTTTCATTTGTCTGCCAGCTTCAAAAAATGAGCCTTCCTGCTCTGGATAAAAAACAGCCCTCTACAGGCTCGTAAATAACCTGTCCGCAGAAAACGTGTTACTGTTAGGTGTACTATTGCTGATTTCGGATGCACGATATCTCCATTGTTTCCTGAGCTTTTGATTTGCTTGCGAGAGAGTAATTATGGCTAAAACGTTAAAATTGGGTATTATTACCATTACCATGGTAACTCAGGTTACATTTGATACACTTGTGCCTGGTTTAACACTTATTCTAATGAAAAAAAATGTTTTGGAAAGGTTATTGAATTTTTTTTTAAATTTTAAACTACTTTTAACTTATTTAGGAAATGCAAAATATGTTAATACATAAAATAATTACTAACCAATAAATTAATTTCTTTTGGTAACTCAATTTACCTAAAACAGACCTCTAACATACTTAGTTCACTAAGAACTTGAAATTATGCTCTTGTTAAAATTTTTGATTGATACAAAGTATTGTGCATAAATCTATAGATTCTAAGCTACTTTAAAACTTACATTTGAATGTAAACAACTACATAGAGTTTTTTTCATTAATTATTCACTCAGTAACTCAGGTTACAAATCGTTGGTAACTCAGGTTACACATCATAAAAATTCTTTCAATATTACTTTTTTTCCTAGTAATTAATTTACGCTGTCTGAAAAAAAACACTGTTGCCAATAGAATTCAACTCTTTTTTGACAAAATTAAATAAAAATTATCCAAAAAAAATTTGTTTTGAAAAATGACTTGCATGTCCCACTTTCTATTCAATGACCAGTTTTAAAGTATATGCACTTCAAACAGTAAAAATCCTTGTTTAAGAGTATTAAAAGTTTGAAAAGTGAGAGCTATTTCTACCGCACTCTGTATTAAAAAAAGTAAGTCACAATTAAAAGAAATTAATAGCTCAACATTCCACTAATTTGTGTAAAAATCTAAAGGCCTCCTGATAGAGCTTACTACTTGTTTAGAAATACACTGCTTCTCTCTGAATACTGATCAATTCTTAAAAAAAGAAAACGTTTTTGTAGAAGTATAATTAATAATGTCCTCATCCAGAATTTTTTGCTTAATATAAATACAGCAAAGTGCGCATAATTTTAAACTAATCACATAAAACTGTTATTAAATATTCCATTTTTAACGCTTTGTAGGTGGTTATACACTGCAAAAAATGAATTGTTGTTTTTACAGTATAGTACTGGCAGCCGAGGTTCCAATTTAAAACTAAAATGCATAGTTATAAACTGTAAAACTAACAATTTTCGTTTCTTACTGTAAGAAATTTTACAGTTTATTGCCGTAAAGTTTAGCTGTATTATACTGCAAAAACAACAGTATACTACTGGTATCAGAGGTTCACTTTGAAACTGTAAAATGCATGGTAATAAACTGTCAAATTAGCAATTTTACAGTTTAATGTTGAAAAATAAGTAATTTTACAGTTTAGTACTGTAAAGTTAGCAATTTTTGCAGTTTATTGCCATAAAATTAGCCGTTTTATAGTGTAAAAACAACATTCATTTTTTACAGTGTGTAATGAAATAGCAGTCCAACAACCATTAAAGCTTTGATTACATTTAATGCGCCTCATCTATTTCATATCGCAGTTTTGATTTTTCATGAGAAAATTCGCTGCCAAAACTTTATAAAAGATAAAAAAGTCTAAAAAGGAGCGAGCATTTTTATTTTACTACGGTATATAAAAGATGTAGACTTCCATATTTCTTCGTGTACGTGCAACACATTCGGAATTTATATTATATATGGTGCCATATTATGCTCTAAGAAATATTTCAGTCTTATACTGAACTCTCATCTAAGAGTTTGAAAGCTCAAAATATGTGCTTATGATGAAACTGATGTTCATATCAAAAGTTAGCGGAGTTTTTTTTATTATTATTATGCACATAGCTTTTTGCATTTGTTTTCTGTTTCAGTATTGCATGCTTTAAAGCATTTTTGGCATGTCTTAACTCCTGAGTTAAATTTAGAAATAAGTTTAAAACGATGCGATGTTTTTAAAGTAATCTTAAGCACTAAAACATTTTTACATCTATATTGTAAAAGAGTACCAAATTTTTCAAATTATTTCTTGGCAACGTTCTGGATTTTCTTGATTTTCACGAGTTCTGTGAAAAACAAGTGTATCTGCAAAAAAGTTTCTTGATTCGTTAGAAGTTTCATTAATGCCACCTTTCACAAATCAGTTTTATACCAATATACATGTATATAATCAATTTACGTATTAAATTTTTCGCTTTCGGATCAGTGAGGGCTCTCTCCAATTGATTGCTGTCAAAATTCAAATTATTTTTTATTTATTTATTTATTTATTATTATTATTGTTATTATTATTATTCCGAAAAGTGACAAGTTTTGGGGTTGTACCGCTAAGAATGTCGAAGGTCTTGATATTCATATGGTCTTTAAAGGGTTTAACATTTTCCTTGAAATATATTCTTTTCGCATATTAATGAGCTTCATAACTCTGGTCATAATAAACCATGTATAACCCAAGTTTGACTGAAAGGACAATACCTTTTGTGAACAGATATAACAATAGCCACCATTCCTTCTCCTTTGCCAAAATATTGTAGGCATTTCAACGGCAACAAATACGGGAAAGTTCTTGAGTTATTAAATTTTTATTCCACCATTATGTACAGAAGCCACACCAAAACCCATGATTCATGTACGGAACTTACCTTTCAGTAGTTTGTGGACTTTGAAAAGTTTAGTTAAAGCAATTACTTATAGTTCTCAGGTTTCTGGTCTCCTGTTGAATTGCTATTGAAATATGCAGCAATAACTGTTAATGAATGGTTTCGTATTCTAATGACAGTTAGTGAGTATGATTTTCCTTATAACGTTATAGAGGCACTTCTGCAGTAATGGTGACTTTTGAAGCTTGCAAAACTCAAAAGAGAAAAATTTGGAAAACAGATACACTATTTTTTTTTCTTTCAATTAATCTTACATTTTACTTAAAATACTACTACAGCAGAGCAGCTTTACAACAATAATGATGAGCTTAGGTGTTTTTCAACTTTTGAAAACAATTTATATTTCATACGGTAAATTATCAGTCAAAATACTTGCTGGGTTAAAGTCTGGCTGCGAAGAGATGGAACTTGACCACGCTTTGTTTTTCAGATTTGTCCATTTT
>JAXGGA010003832.1:0-96555 GCA_038373865.1 Uloborus plumipes
TTCTCATTGTGTTGCCCTCAAGTTACGTATTGATCGTCACATAGACAGCAGACACCATCAATAACCAACAGCTTCCTCATGGCCAACGTATTTGAGGTTATTCTCTGAGGTTATTGTATCATTCAAACGTTGGTCCGATGAAAAGGTTACAGTAACGATTTTCATTCCCAGGGGAGAGAGAAAATGAATAACTAAAAGCTGTTCCTAGCTCTGACATTCATATTATATAATCTTGCAAATGTTCGATCACTATAAAACGTTACAATTACAGTTAATCTTTTGCCAGAGAAATATTGACGGCGTTAAAACGTCAGCTTCCCCGACCTTTGCGGCGCATAAATTGAGCGTACGTCATTTTCGCCGAAGGTAAATTCTTTTTCATGGACCAAACCCGAGACAATTCTTTTGAAACAAGCGTACGTTGTCATGGTGATTAATCACGTTTTATTGCAGGAAAAACTATTTTTCCTTGGTATGCATTCTAAGCTTCCGACTGCCGACTCCCTTGGGGTAATATTGTGGATAACATCTAAAAATATACTTTCCGGTATGCGTAAAAGACTTTTTTTTTTTTTTTCCAGTGATTGCACTCTTCTTGTTGCAGTAAATTCCCGCTATTTCGAATCTCGTGAGAGCAAATCCTCTGGTATTCCGGATCGATTCTATGTAAAAACTTAAAAATTGAAATCTAGTACGTTTTTGTTCTGCTTTATTTATTCATTTTTGTGTTTTTCAAGGTTCTAGTTTTTATCTGCCCAAGGCTTGATAATGAGAACTAAATGTAATAAATTTGTACGAAAAATAAATAAGCATTCAACAAAAAACACAATTCGTCCTGACGGAGAGAACAAATAATAATCTATATTTCATTTTAAAATACTAATTCAAAAAAGTTAATGAACAAAAAAATTGAACTATTATCTATGTACATAAAAGACTACTTTTGCATGCGTATGTCCGGAGTAAACTTCCAAACTACTGCACCGATTTTAACCATTTTTTCACCGTAGATAGCTGCAGTAACAGGGAGCAGGATAAGCTATAATTTATTTCTAAAAAGCTTAGTTTAAGAAAGTTATTATGGAAAATAGTAAATTTCATATAGTTTCCCCATTGAATGATTAAATTTTCAGTCCATTGTTGCAAAAATTTGTTGCCTGGTAACAACAATATTAATGGTGATCATAATGAAAATGTGAACCAAGGCTTCTCTGGTGTAAGTATGAAATTTATTGCTTTCTTAGGATTTTAAGATTCATCTAAGCCAATAATCGCTAATGAGACTAAATAAAAAGATAATTGATTTTGGCAACAGTTAGAGAACAGAAAATGTTTATAGTCAAAAAATTTCTAAGTTAGGTACATAAGATGTTTTCACCAATGTAGTCAGTCACAAGGATATAAACTAATGATGGGACTTATTTTACGTGTAATGTTTGGAAATACTTGACTCCAGTGCGATTGATTTTACAGGGTGCGACAGAGAAACTTGCTGATTTTAATTGGATGCTAATTAGCAAGGAGTGGTCAGAAAGAGGTGGGAAGAGTCTCATTTTAAAGAGAGGGTCCTGAAGTTTTGTTATCTCATAGTTTAGTTGTTGCCATGCGTTGGACAAAGGAGCAACGAGCGTTCGCCACCGAATTTTACTTTTCGAATAATCTTTCGGTGGTCGCCACTCAACGTGCCTTCCGAACTCGGTTCAAAATTCAGCCCGTTGTTCCCATTCCTGGCTGGGAATCGACTATTTTGAGGGTGAAAACATTCAGGGAAAGTGAGAGTGTAGCAAACAGAGGCCCAGGAGGTCAACGGATTTCCAGAACCCTAGAAAACGTCGAAAAAGTGAGGGAGTCGTTTATGCGCTCTCCCAGGCGGCCGGCGCGTAAACACGCTGCTGCTTTGGGGATTTTTGATTGGACACTGAGACGAATTCTTCACAACGAACTCCAGTTTCATCCCTACAAACTTGCTGTGGTTCACCAGTTGAGTGATAACGTCTCCTTGAAAGGTAACGTACCGTGGCTGGCCCGCTCTTCCGATTTGACACTCTGTGACTATTTTTTATGGGGGTATCTCAAATCGTTACAACGACAAGTCCCGGACCCTGCAACGCCTGGAAAACAACACCCGGCTTGCTATCACCAATATCCCATCAGTCTATATGCTCGAAAGAGTGCAACAAATCTAGGGTACATGAGTGCATCATTAATAGGGGCCGTCATTCTTCCCGATGTAGTTTTTAAATCTAACTAATATAAAAATTTAGCATGGGTACCATATCTTATAAAAAGCAGTAAACTGATACATGATGTACTTTTCCCTTAGTTGACTTTTCAAGTCTGCAAGTTTCTCCGCCGCACCCTGTACCAAGCTTATAACATTTCCGATTTACCTAAACATTATTTGTAGCTTGCATTTGTATTTAAGGTGTGTAATACAGTTTTTTAGTTTGTCCAGTCAGAAAAAATTGCCATTGTTTACAGAAGTAACCATTGTGTGTATAGATCTGCACTTTAATGTTGAAAAATTCATGAACGAGTGTCACTAAAACACCATACCCGGGCAGGGCCGGGTACCCGGCTAGTTTTTACATAAAAACAGACTCCGAATAATACACAGACTCCGAATAATACAAATTATGAACTGCCTCTTTTCATACAATGTTGGAAAAGGCCAATATTGTATGAAATGTCTTTTTTTTTTTTTTTTTCGTTTTTTCCGTGGAAAGGACCAATATTAAATGAAATGTTTTTTTTTATTATTATTATTGTTGCTGTTTTTTTTGGGGGGGGGTGGAAAGGTTCAATGTTGCATGAAATGTTAAATGATTAAAACTAAAACCTAGTATCTAGTATAAAATCTGGGATGGTAGTTATAGTTTCAAATATTTAGCAATTCCAAGCCTTGCGTTAAAATAGAAGAAATAATGGAAAAGAGTAAGAGTTCTTTACTGTAAAAAATGAATGTTGTTTTTACAATATAATACAGCTAATTTTATGGTAATTAACTAAAAATTGGTAATTGTACAGTAATAAACTGTCAAATTGTTCATTTTACAGTACTAAACTAAAATTGCTAATTTTGCAATTTATTTACTGTGCATTTTACAGTTCTAAACTGGAACCTCTGCTGCCAGTATTATACTGCAAAAACAACAGTTCATTTTTTGCAGTGTTGGTGAGATCCCGTTCTGATGTATAAATATGAAGACGGAATCTGTCAAAAAATTACTTTTTTAACTTATCTGTCGGTTTGGCGATGACAAGTAAAGAACTCTGAACAAATTCAACTATTTTTTTCCTCTTTTATTTTTGTTTCTGGTGATTCTCTACATCTTGTCAAAACTTTTAACTATATTTATCAAAAGAGGTCGTGTTCTGTACACAAGCTTTTGATAAATGGGTGAATTTTAAGCAGTTTTCATCCATAACCAGTGAGCTTACTATACTGCTCAGGGAAATTTTTGTGTCGTCATAAAACGTTTTATTTTTGAATACAGTCAGTTACGCGCGTCTGCATGATTTTAGATTTGACGTCGAAAAAAAAGGAATTATCTTTGTTAAAATTTGAATTTATTTATTTACTTTCACTTGACACTTTTGGATTGGATCCAAGCTGCTTTCTTTTTGAATTTCCTTATCTCCCTTATTTATATGAATACATTTCGTCTCGCATAAAACCAACAACATTTCCTCGCCAAATTTACATACATATTTCATCCTTCGTGTCTGAATAAGGGTTAATAAAGTACATTAGGAGAGCTCTTTAGCTTACATAAAAGAAGCAAATTTTTAGTTGTAAAAGTAGCTTTAAACAAACATTTTCTACTCTCAAGTTGTTTCATTTTTCATGATTATAAAATACTTCTCGGTACGAAACGTTATTTTAAAGAAATGTTAATTTAGAAGATGTATAAAAATTTGTTAAATATGACAAATACACACTGCAATAAAAAAGTTTTTACAGTATAATACAGCTTATTTTTATAGTAATTTTACAGTAATAAACTAAAATTACTAATTTTTCACCAGTAAACTGTAAAATTGCTAGTTCATAGTAATAAACTGTAAAATTGCTAGTTTACAGTAATAAACTGTAAATTTGCTAATTTTAAACAGTTTATTACTGTTCATTTTACATTTTTAAACTTAAACCTATGCTTCCAGTATAATACTGTCATTTTTACAGTATAATGCAGCTAATTTTGTGGTAATATTGCTAATTTTACAGTAATAAACTGTAAAATTGCTAGTTTTACAGTTATAAACTGTAAAATTGCTAATTTTAAACAGTTTATTATTGTGCATTTACAGTTTTAAACTGAAACCTCTAACGCCAGTATTATACTGTAAGAACAACAGTTTGTTTGTCCTCTCAAATCTAGAATTACATGCGGTTTGCTCGTTTGAAGTACTCTTATCGAAAAACTGCCGGACATCAACAATCATTGTGAAAATTCAAAGTTTATGAAGATTTAAGCTATTTTTAAATGAAATTTCTTTCAGTTCAGTCATAATTATTTTTTAATTCGTAAAGCAGTTATACTGCACATAAACATATTATTTATTTTATCCGAATCTTCTGAAGTGATTCATTAACGCTTTACACACAAAAAAGTTCCTGGCTCATTACAAAAACTTGTTTCAATAATGAACTTTTTTAAATTTAGAAACTTTTTAGAGGGCACTGTTTTCGCTAACATTTCAGAATATAACTGAGAAGGGATAATTTTTAATCAATATTCTTTTCACGATGTAAGGCCTAATTTTGCAAGAAAGTGCCTACTCTCCTTATTGCTGGGTTTTGTGTTTTACGTGGAAATATTTGAAGAAAAATATTTTCCATTCTATACAAAAAGGAGACATCTCCAATCAATATTCCATAAGACATTAAAGGAAAGGAGATGTTAAGGCTACATTTCAGGAGAAGGTGAAGAAAGACATTATCTGCTTTGATTTATTACTTTGAAACTTAAGTGTCTTTTTTCACAAGACTAGTATTCTTCTTTATTAGAACCAAAAGTTTATTTAAGCTGTCATTAAATAATCAACTTTCTTTTGGGTTACTATGTGTATTTAGGACAGGAAATGTGCAGCTCGAATATATTTCAAAAAAAAAATCACATGCAGAAGACAAAATATTTGATCAAAGTATGGTTAAAATTGGTTTCATAAGAGTGCGTTCTAACATTTTTTATTTTTGTTAATAAAAAAAGATATTAAAAAATGAATTTTTAAAACGTATTTTTAGCGATTTCATGTTTTTTTTTTTTTTTTTACCTGGAGCTATCCCCTCCTTGCAGCAGGGTCTTATATTTTACTTTAAGGGTGTGAACACATAAGCCAGTGCATAAATACCTTTGTGCATAAATGTAAAGTATAAATACAACGTTAAAAAAGCACAAATACGCAGGTATACTGCAGACATGTGTTTCGGCGTTACAAGGAATGCCTTTATCAATGCAAACAAATTGTGCGCTTATGGATGCACAGACATCCGATAAAAGCCTTTTTTTTTTTTTTTTGCATTTATAAAGGCATTCCTTGTAACGCCGAAACACGTGTCTGCAGTATCCCTGCGTACTTGTGCTTTTTTAACGTTGTATTTATTTTTCACACATAAGCCAAGCCTGTCATTTAAGGATCACGGGGAGGGACACTTACCCCCCCCCCCCCCCCCCCCCCAGGACTTTGAGAAATCAATGTGTCTACTTTGCCAGCCACAATGGGAAAAAAATCGAAATGACACGCTTGGCATAGACTTATAAGAAATATGAGGTATTTAAAAGTTCATAAAATATATGCATCTTAGTATTGACTACCATAGTTTAGCAGATGATGAGAATGTTAGGTTGATGGAATAAAAAATGGTTAATAAACAAATGACATGTAAACATGCCCCTACATACGAAGAGAGACAAAATAGGAAGATAACACTTGAGAACAAAGTGCAGTAATCTAAAATAACATTAATAACGTTGTGGGCGAAAATTTAACTGGGAACGTATTGTACAGTCAAACCTCTCTATCTCGAATTTCACAGGACAGAAGAAAATTCGAGATACGGAGATTTCGAGATACAGAGGTTGTGATAAAATTTACAAAAATAAGCAATTGGAACAAAATCAAATACTAAACAGATTGTTTTGCATTGATATTGTTAAACATTTTACTGTACGACATGTTGGAGTCAATGTTTTACTAATTGTGATGACTATATCGGTAGCAAGTTAATGTATATCTTTATAAACGAACATAGTCTTTGAATGACTGTGTAAAGATGATTTTTGTCTACAAGTTATACCATGGAAAAAGATGACCAGAGATGAAATTCAAAAATGAGAGTTGTCAAAATTCGAGATATAGAGGTTTTCGGGAAAAATCATTCCAGATAAACATGAAAAAAAAACATTAAATTTATGCTGTAAAAGCAAGGAAATTGAAAAATTTCGACATAGAGAGGTTTCCGAGATAAACAGGTTCAACTGTAATACTTTTTAATCACTGTAAAACCTACTCTTGCAAATGTCCCCCAACCCCATCCCCAATCGAAAGGCATTAGTTAAATGAAAGGGTTCAATTCGCTGTCAATTAGCTTTCGCTCATTATCTTTTGGAGTTAAACAAACGATTTCGCGCTATCAGTTGATTAGTCACACAATCATAAACAAGTCATGACAAGACAGTCCTTACCTGCAGAATGTACGAGACCATTTCGGGCCATCCTCGCCTCTAATTCCTGCCTCCATCATGGGAAACAAAGTATTTTCATCCACCAGACAAACGAATTCATTCTATTCTACAGTCAAAACGAGAAGCCAGGTGAGACGCAGTTTCGAACTTTGCACCACCACAACAAACCCGCGGTAACCATGGCGACGCGATCAAGCAAAAACACCGCTACACCCAGGTGCCCACGTGGGTATCCATCGCACAATTCACTGAGCGTGAATAACACCGGCGGCGCACTCTGTGAAATAACTTCCAAGGGTTGCGTTAATTTATGTAAGACCCTATTTTAGTAACCCAGAGAGCTAGTAATAAAATCGTTTGGCGTTTCGAATGATTTGACTTGATGTACGAAGCCTTTTTTCATGGTCATGGGTAGTCATCCAAGAAAAAATCCTAAATTAATGGAACAAGGAATAACTAATGTGAAGGGTTGAACCGTCCTCTGCGATTGAATAATAGCATGCCCCGTTTGTAAATATGGATTTTTTTATTGCAGAACATCTCAACCTCTTTCAAATTGAAAAATTCTGTAACAAGTGTTTTGTTCAATTTTAGTAGGAAATGTAGAAATAGAATGATCAATTTCCGGAAGAGTGCAGGGAAGGGGGCAGGCCAGTCATTTGGAATTTTTAAGGAGGGGGGGGGGGGGCAAAAGGTGTGTACTCACTGTAAATGAGACCAACAAAAAAAACAGCAACAACCACGCCCACTTATATGTAAATCCAGTCCATGCTCGTCATAAAGACCATCCTAATATAACGACCGGTGAGAAAAACCCCCGACTTTATCTCAAAACAACATATGTTCTACCTTCTACTTCTTATAGCGACCACTCGTTATAAGGATCTTGTTCTGTGGGACGAAGATGGTTGTTATATCGAGCGTCGACTGTAATATATTGAGGGGGGGGGACAATCTAAATAACGGGCCCAGGAACGGAAGATCCTTTCCCATTCTGGATGTAAGCTGTTTCTAAAAAAAATGATGCACGTACAGGAGAAGAAAATAAAAGAAATAAGAAATGTGTAAGCTAAAAAAATTGGTAGTTTTCCTCACTTTCGAATCAATTCAGAACACGAGAGCCTTCATTAAAGTTTAGTCATTCTGCAGATTTTCTGCATGTATATTTGAAATAATGACGAAATGTTGCAGAAATCTGCAAAATCTCTGAAAATTTCCTGCGGAATTTCGTAAAGGCATTACATATTCGTTTTCTTGCGAAAATAAAGAGCTTTGATCTGGATTAGCGTCATTTTCAGAAAATTTAGATTTACTTCTAGTTAAAAGCATGCGTAGAAAATTGCGGCGTTTTACAACAAAACTTGAAGAGACCCGCAGAAAATCTGCACACTTGCTTGATTGTTGAAACTTCGAAACGCGACAACTCTATGATCGCACCATTTTTTGGAAAAACATATGTACCGGCGTCACTTATAATTAATTCATTCGTTTTTAAGTTATCATATTTTAATAATCAGTTTTAGTTGAATTAATATTAATTAGTGAAATTAAAAATTAGTACTTTTGATTTAGCATTCGTTCAGCTTTGGACCTTAAAAAAATTTTAGCTACGTGCCTGCATTGATGACGTAACATCGATGCAAAAATCAAAATATCAATGATAGTTTAATACAGTTGGCAAAAAAAGTATTAGAACAATGTGAAATTCGCGTACTTTACAAGGTAATAAAATTAAATAAATCTCAAAATTAATTTATAGGAGATAGTATTTATTTAAATAATTCACTACGTAACCATTAAAAGAGCATAAAATAAATACAGTATTTTTAAAATCAAAACAACGTAATTCGAACTGCAAAAAAAGTATTAGAGCAAAAAGCAAAACATGCAAATTACGACGTGATGTACCTAGACTTTCAATTTTACTCTCATACGTGTCAAGGGCACATGAAAGCAGCTTGTTTTCATTGCTGACATTTTGTTCAAAATCGTTTATATGAAATTTTCTTGGCTTGGCTCTGAAAACAAAAGAGATTCCAAATGCGAAAAGAGAACAAATAGTTTATCTCTGTATCATAGTGGGAAAACATTCCGTAAAATTACAAGCAAGTTGAATTTGTCGTTATGTGCAGTTCATTTCATTCTTAAAAAGAAAAAAAGAGACAGGTGTTGTTAATAACAAAGAAAGACCAGGGAGACTAAACAAGCTGAGTGTAAGAGAAAGACTCCAAGCGGTTAAAGAGGCTCTAAAAATTCCAACAGGAAGGGCAAAGATGTTAGCCGCTAATATTGAATCAATATCAGGAAAGGTTGTAACACCTCAGGTTGTAAGAAATGTTTTGTATAGGGCTAGTTAGCTAAAAAATATAAAAGTAAAACAATGGATTTCTGAAAAAGTGTTATTTTTTCCGACGAAAGTAAGTTCGAAATTTTCAAACCAAAACACATAATCACTGTTTGGAGAAAAAAGGGTGCTGATGTAGAACCCCAAAAGTTAAAAAACAGTAAAGCATGGAGGTGGTTATATCTTGGTTTGGGGATGAATGGCATACAATAGGGTTGGAAATATCCGTTTCATTGATGTGAAATGGATAGCTCTATCATACATCAATGTGTTACGGCATAATTTGAAAAATAGTGCCCGAAAATTAGAACTGGAGACTACATTCGTCTTTCAACAGGATCAAGATCCAAAACACACTGCCAAAAAAACCAAAGAGCAGATATTTTATAATGCCCTCCGAAGACAAATAACTCCACAAAAATCACCAGACCTGAACCTTATAAAGCATCTATATGTGGCATTTATTAGATAATAAAATTATAAAAAACTCAATACAAACAAATCAACCTTAAAAGAGGCTTTACAGGAGGCATGGAACAAAATGTCATTAAAGTCACAATGATTTTATAGAATTCATGCCGAGACACTTAGAAGCAGTAATTGCAGCTAAAGGACTGCATACTAAGTATTAAATATGCATTTCAATTAATTATTAATTATTTATCAATTTGATTTAACATTCAAACTTGCTGTTCTAATACTTATTTCGCCATGTAAATTTAGTTATTTTAATTTTGTAAAAGTTCTATTCACGTTAAATTTTTGTTACAAAACGGGATATTTTTGTAGAAACTTTACGTAATATAATTGCTTTATTCGTGTAATATAATTTTATTACGTTCAAAATGTACGAATTTCACATTGTTCTAATACTTTTTTTGTCAACTGTACATTTGGAACATCGTTGTTCTTAAACGCCGATATTTTTAGAGGAGAACTGGGAGGAATAGGACGTCGAGAGGAATGGAATAGCTGCAATTATGACAAAATAAAACGTGAAAAATGATTTCTAGTTTGTCTAGTAGCTTTAGTCCTTTCAAGCATGCTTTTAACATCTTGTTTGATTGCTGCATCTACTGGACACACTAGAAATAATTTTTCTAGAAAAACAAATCAATTAAAGAAATAAAAAAGGTAACCATGGTAACAACATGAAAAGTTGATTTTCGTTGATAGAATTAATTCATTTCATCTTCATTTTCAAATTTTATTCTCCAGCTTAATCACTTAAAATCGTTTGGCTTGCTGAAGGCAAGTCTTTCTATTAACAATTATTACAGCTCTTCGAATGCTCGTAGAACCTTCGAACTGACATCATTTTTAGCAGAAAATTTCAAGCGAATGACGTAAACTTGAAAATGTGTAGGAAATATTTCTTCCCCATTTTATCGAACTTGTATGAAAAATGAGCTAAGAATTAGAATAGAAAAAGAATGAAACAGAATTTTCGAAAAAACGCTTGGTAGTGCACATACCTGTGCTACAAACTAATTTTGTAGCACGGGGACCCACCTTCAAGACCCACCTTCAGCTTTATTATTAGTAGAGATCATTAAGATTTTTGAATTATTAAAACAATGATCTTTTGATTTTTTTCCTATTTTCGGGTATTTTTTGGACAGATTAAAAGATTTTAACATTCACTAATCTGATTGTATAAAAGTAAATAAAGAGGCTTTTGTTGAGAAATTGTTTCCGTTTCATTCATGAAAGAGATGAATTTTTGAAATATTTTTCAAACTTCAGTAATGAAATTGATTGTATAATACAAAGGGGCAAAGCAAATCTTTTTCAACGGTAATTTATTTAGAATATAAATTCATGGTACAAACAATCCTCATGTATAAAAAGAAATTTTACAAACAATCTTCAACAGAAACATTAAAAACATTGATTTTGATTTTAATAGGAACATTTAAAATTATTAAAAAATCTTGATTAAAATGATTTAAAATTCAACATACAGAATATGATGATTCTTCTTCTATTTAAAAAATCTAAATTATTCCTTTTTAAAAAAAAGAAAAAAAAGATATAACCTAATGAGTCTATTTTTGTAATCACACACATAAAATGCAAACATTTTTAGATTTATTTTTTGAAGCATTAAATTTCTTCTAATTAAACTAGAGGTAGTTCTTCAAAAGTAATTTTTATGTACAGCTCAACAGATATTGAGAAAAATAAAGACATTGTACACAAGAAAGATATATTGAATTAAAACTTCTTGTGTGGGTACCAGTCAAAAAATTAATTTATAAAATTTTAAGCAACTGTAACTTTGTCAAAATGGACATTTTTACAAGCATTTCAATATTAATAAATAATTATGCTGAAAAAGAGGTAAACTACTCTATGAATACATTAATATTATTTAATTTTTTCAGAAGTATCTTTATATGTAAAAATATTAATAACAATCAATAATTAGCATTTCAACATTCTGACTACTATAGTAGTCAAAATGCAAAAATATATATGAGAAAAATGTGGATAGGAAAGATATATTTTTAATACAAACGTTAATATATTTATATGCCTTCGTTAAACTTTAGCATAATAAGGTTAATCAAGTGATTTATAATAACTCTTACGTAGTAAGCAATGAAAGTATACAATATATACAAGGAAAAATTGTAGATACACTCAAACCGAATCGAAAACACTTACAAATCTGCATTTAACAAGATTCTAGAATTAACAAGGAAAATGGAACCTTGTGTTTGGTACAGTGCTATAAAAGTATTGGAGTACACTCTTTTAGCGAGTAAAGTTCTTTACTTTCCTTAGATCCATAAAGGGAAAAATTTACAGAAGAATGAAATAATGACAGAAACAATGCAAAAGGGTTAAAAGAAAATGCAAAATATACAATTTCAAGTTTATGGCCATATGCATTCAATTAATAGCGTTAATCAAATTTAAACATATACAGAAGCATCTGAAAGAAAATGTGTCACATTGTAAAAGTCATCCTAATCCAGTTGCTGGTGTTGCGCCCTTAGTTAATACTGTCTGATCTTAGGTAAAGCCTTCTGCACATTTACGCATGCATCAGATCTTCTCTGATCTTACCAAAATACAGGTGACTGATATAATAATGAGGAGAAGAATAACAAGAAGCATTTTGAGTCGTATCAAACAACGTGGAACGATGCTAAGCTCAAACAAATAGTTTAGTTGAATATGTCAAAAGGATATAGCAAATGCAAGTTTTAAATTAAAAACTTCCGAAAGTTCCCATTCACAACCCATCACTCCCTTTTTAAGTGAAACGGCTCCCGAGTGCGAGGCGCGGCTTTCACGGACGGACAGTACTAAGGAAAGATTGGGTGCCATAGCCTCGAAAAGTTGGATTTGATTTACATACTAGGCAACAAAAGGAAGATTTGCAATGTTAAGAGAAGGAAATAACATCCATGGCCTTGGTAGGAATCGAACCAACGGCCTCTGGCTTACGAAGTGAAGATTTTAGTGTAGAGCCACGGAGGCCCTCCTCCAAATCCAATATAAGAATGACATCAAGGTAGAAGTAGAAAATGTACAATTAGGGGAAAAGCAAGTTAGTGCAGAGACTCAAGTGATTCAACAGCACGTGGAACAGACACATGCTTATGAAAAGTCAATACAAAATCTTGATAACTTTTTTGAAGTATTTACAAATACATATTAGTGAAACACACTAATTCAAAAAACATGATTTTGAGAAAACGCTGATTGAAAATTTTTTATTTTAACTTCTTTGGAATTGACATAATTATATCGAATTAAATTATAGTAATGGTATTTTTTGGTTATTACGAACCATTCTTGACTCTGGCATGCTTATTTTATATTATTATCTCCAGCATGATAATGGTAGGGCATTAATAATTATCATTAATTATACGACTTAGTGTGTTTCACTAGTATAGCATTGCATAATGAAGATATGACTTAGTGGGTTTCACCAGTAGAAACAGCTCATTTTTGTGTGTAAGATAAACTAAAAATCTGAAAATTAATAATTTTGACTTAGTATGTTTCACTTGTAACCCCACGATATGATGGACCATTTAATTTATGAAGCATTTGACGCAAATTAAAAGCAAAAAAAACAGAGAAGTTAAACAGCCACCTTTGGTGCAGAAATATACAACTGTTTTGAAATGAGCAGATATTGAGCAAATTTTGGGACAAAAGAAACTTCGTTGGGGCAATCAGATTTTCAAACCTAGGTACCAAATTAGATTTTGGATCACAATGAACCTTTGTTTTCCTTGGTGCAGCAACCAAAATCAAATCTCAACTGAGTACCTAAGAGCAGTTCATACAATAATGTAGTAAATAGCGCTTATTTTTAACAACAAGCACATAGATGATGATGCATTAGTATTACAACAGCAACAAATTTTTTTTTTGCTACCTGTTTGAGTATAAACAAAAGCAAAGAAAGGAATTTTTTTTATGAATCAGGTTATAAAAACAATATTTAAAAATGCTTATGGTTTTATTTTCTTTAATTTCAAAAATTAGCCACAGAAAATTGGAAGGTAACTAAGATAACAAGTGCAGAATAACAACTGTTGTGATAAGCACAAAAGTCGTAACTGCAGCTGGGCTTAAAATGAATGATGTAGATGTTGTTTTTTTAGAATGTTCTAAAAAAAATCGCATTCACGAATGACCATAAAACATTGTATTTGACAAAATATATTACAAAGAACCACCAGGTAACAATAACTCAATTTTGATAAGAGTAGCAGATATGACATGCGTACTCAGCATGGCAGTATGGTAAACAGGGATGAAATATGAGATTAAATTAGTTGTATGTCTTAGCTGACACAACCAATGCATACGGGTCATTCCGATGAAAATGGTACAAATCATGTCCGAGACTTTAGAATTTTTTAAAATCAATTTTAATAACTACCACCCATTAAGTGTATTTTTTATATTGGTTCTCCATTTGATTTTGTGCCATCAAGTATCAATTGGTTAGGTATAATCCATTTAGAAATGACACAAAAAAATTATCTTTGTCAGAAGAAGGAGAAAATGACGTGTCCCAGCTTCCAATAGCTAGATTTTTAAATGTGAATTAAAATTAAACTGAAATATAACAACAAAATAAATGACACTGCACTGCACAAATAATGCTTCTGACACCATTTCTGCAAATTATTACGCAAATGAAAATAAATTTCCCCAAAAAACACTATTATTTATCCATGTCCCTAGATTTTCTGTTTCGCATTGTCCACTCTGTTATATGCCTTTTGGAAATAAAATAAACAATTGCATTTAATCTGACATATATTTTTTAAAAGTATAGGTAGTATAACTGCCGTGATTAGCTTGCTACATTGAATTATGTAGCCAACAACCAGGGTGAGCCTAGTTCTTTTCTTATGGTAGTTAATTTGAACTGTTGGATGTCCACTCTGTTAGAGGCGATTTCATGATGAAAAAAATAGATTCTTTCTTGAAATTGCAGACAGACTTGCAGTTTTAGGCTGTTTATTCCACTTTATGCTTGTTCTGTGATTCTAACTTTTCTTTGTGATTATACAGATATTTTTAAAGGCTTATTTGTCCACTCTGTTAAACAAAGAGATCAAAATATTTAAAATCCTTTCATAAATGAGTCATGCACTAGTTATTTACACTTCATTATACACAAATAAATGGAAACTCAATAAAAAAAAATATGATTAGTTTTTGGAAATTATTTAAATTGATAATCTTAAGTAAAGAGTTTCAGACATGATTTGTACCATTTCCATCGGAATGACACAAAGCAGGGGCGGATACAAGGGAGGGGCGATGGGGGCGATTGCCCCTCCCTTGAGTAACTCTCGACCAGTAAATTTTCAACATTGAAGCTCAAAAAATTCAATTTTAGACAAGTTATAATGATGTTGAAAGAAGGAAATTTGGGCTTTGCCTCGGAAATGTTTCGAAGTTGAAGTTTGAACTAATGTGATCAATATTTACATACCAGTATGCATGGTAAAAAGTAAGTAATAAAAGTCAATTCCCGCTCCCTTGAACAAGTTATGGATCTGCCCTTGACCTAAAGTTACGATGGGGTTCAGAGAATCTTTTAAAAATGCTATGGGAAAGTTTTTATAAATTGTAAAATACATACTATTCTTAAAATGATTCATTTTCATTCATTTGTTGATGATTTTAGCAATTGTGTGATGAAAGTTGATTTTTTTCCTCCACTAAGGTACATATGAATTGAGGTACACTGAAAATTTAAACGTATGCTAGATATATTTGGCACATCAAGACTTAAAAGGTATTTTTAAAAAGTTTCCAAAATACGGAAAGTTAAAAAAAAAAACATAAATAGTCTGATATAGTTGAAAAACTATATCAAACCCTACAGATATATTTGATTACAAATGCATAGGATTTAACTGATTCGGTTTTTATTCAAAGAGTTGAAGCGCTTTCGGCACACAAAAAAACGAATGTGACATTAATTGAAATTACGCAGTCTACAAAATCCAAATACATGGATCCTTTTGTAAAAAACATAACAGGCTCAAAAGTTATAAACAGTTAAAATCCTGTAAATACAAAATAATAAATAAATAACATGTAAAGTACATTTAGCCTTAATTTCTTTCCTTAACATTAATCACTATCATAAATTAGTATTGTCTTTTGACAAAGATGATCATACAACATACCAGTGACAGCAGTGGCGGCTCCAGAGGGGGGCCATGGGGGCCATGGCCCCCCCCCCCCCCGAGAGCCAAGGGTTTTTTTTTTTTTTTTTAGTGATTCTTTAAAATTAATTTAACGTTTTCTTGAATTTGATATTGGAGATAATTTTCATATTTTATTCTGGTCACTTCCGATCAATCGAAATCTGGTCAGTGGCGCCTCCCGGAGGAGGGGGGGGGGGGCATGCCCCTCCATCGAGCCAAAATGATCTTTTTAATACAGAATAAAGTTGATTTAAAAAAAAAATCCCATTAACGTTTTCTTAAATTTTATATTAGAGAAAATTTTCAAATTTTTTTATGGTCAGTGGCACCTCCCGGGGGAGGGGGGCCATGCCCCTCCATCGAGCCTTATTTTCTTTGGTCATTGATAAATCAGAGACTTTGATTTCACTGCATTTTGACATCACAGAGATAAGACTATTTAAGGGGTGGATACTTTTTCACAGAAATTCTTTCAAAAATTTTTATGACTAAATTTTAAGCTAACACTGGATTTCAGCTTTCCCCTTTGCGTAAACAGTAAAAAAATCATTTTCGTTATTAGGATTTTGAAAACTAATTGACGAAACAAATTTCTTCGCACATTACGAGGCCTTTTTTATTGACCTCCGCATACCGGTAAACAGAAACACTTTTGTCATTTGCCAAGCTTCTGGGTAAAGATGGCTTGTTAGAGTCGCACGAAAAAACTGCATATCACCAACAAAGTGTAGATGCTGGGAAGCATTTTGTAAAATCATATTTATCTCCAAAAGAAGCAGTAGTAAATCAAGTAATCAACTATCGTCTTCAGCAAGTGGCTGAAAACCGTCAAAGATTAAAACCTATAGTTGAAACCCTAATATTTTTGGGAAGACAAAACATACCTTTACGGGGTCATCGCGACGATGGTAAATTATTAATAAATGAGGAACAAAATCCCATTAATGAAGGGAACTTCAGAGAATTACTAAAGTTTAGAATATTGTCAGGTGACAATTTGCTAAAAGCCCACATAGAAACAGCTTCAGCAAGGGCTACTTATATCGGAAAAAATACGCAAAATTTGCTTATAGAATGTTGCGGTGAAGAAATAAGGAGCAAGATACTTGCAAGAGTAAAGGAAGCAGGCTGCTACGGGATTATGTTCGATGAAACCACAGATTTATCTCATACGGAGCAGTTATCGTTAACATTAAGATATGTTTATAACGGAGAAATTCGGGAAGAATTTGTAGCATTTATAGATGCTCATGATTCCTTGCAAGAACTCGGTGAAAACGTTGATGAACCAAAGATCACCGGTGAAACACTCGGAAAAATTGTTGTTAAGCTCATGAAGCAACTGTCTCTAGACATAAATAGCTGCGTGGGTGTTGGTACAGACAACTGCAGCGTCATGTCTTCCGAGCTCCGAGGTGCAGTTTCAGTTATATTAAAAGAAGCCGTCCATGCCGTTCGTTGCCCATGCCTTAATCACTGTCTCAACAATTCTATATCCAAATCTAGCAGTGTGCAAAGTATTAGAAATTTAGTTGGAACAGTCAAAGCAGTTGTGGAATTCTTTTCATTGTCCGCCAAAAGGAACTTGGTTCTGAAAAATTCTCTAAGGCAAAGGAACTTGGATCATGAAGAGTTTAGGGGCATACAATTAGTAAGTTTGTGTGAAACAAGATGGGTCGACAGACACGACAGTGTCATCAAGTTTAGAGAAGCTCTTCCATACATAGTTAAATCTCTGGAATCTATCGCAGACTGGAAAGACGTGAACAGCTCAACAAAAGCCAGTTTATTGCTCAAGTCTATTTGCGATGCTCAATTTATTTCCGCTTTACTTTCATTAATTGATGTACTTCAACACACTTTACCTTTAAGTAGAATGCTTCAAGCTCCTACATTGGATGTGAAAAAAGCATCAGACTTAATATTGGACACTACTATAATTTTAGAACAAAAACGAGAAAACTGCGATGAGTTATTTGAGGCAATTTTTTCAGAAGTGAAAGAATTCTGCTCCAAATTTGACATTGATATCAGTCTTCCTCGTTTAGCAGGACATCAGCGGAACAGAGCAAATTATGCAACAAGTAGTCCTGAGGACTATTTCAAGAAGTCCATATACATCCCTCTACTAGACAATGTGATTTGTGACGTTAAGTCACGATTCCCAAATGAAACTTTACAGTGTTTTGGACTTCGTTTGCTTGTGCCAAGCGAAACATGCCAAATGTCTGATGTGCTGTTAAAGCAGAAAAAAGAAGAACTGACAAAAATGGTTGAACAATTTTCAACAATACTTGGGCTCGAAAGAACTAAGCTATCTTTAATTGAAGCTGAATTTGATCTGTGGAGGGCGAAATGGAAGAGAGAGCAGCTAAACCACATTGGAGAACTACCTCGGACAGCCCTAGAATCACTTGAAGCTTGTGATGAGGACATTTATCCTTCAATTTTCGCCTTATTAAAGATTTATTGTTCTTTACCTGTAAGTGTAGCATCCGGCGAGAGATCGTTTTCAACCTTACGTAGGCTGAAGACTTGGTTGCGAACAAGAATGACTGAAGAACGTTCATGTGGCCTTTGTTTATTGCACACGCATAGGGAAGTAGAACTAGATGTTGATCGAGTAATTGACAGATTCGCAAACTCAGGCAACAGGAGGCTAGAGTTTGTAATTTAACAATTCTCAGTTGTAACAAATTACATTATCAGTCTCGCAAAAAGAGGCAAATTATTGAACACTTGTTTTATGTTCCTGCTAATTTTCCTTTTACATTTTTCTGTTATTTCTTGCACATTACTCGCTTCTCACTTTCTTATACAAAAAAATAATTTTCTATGCAATATGTCTAAAAAAAAAAAAAAGATTAAATTTTTGAAGATAAATCTTCAAAAAATTTTAGAATATTTTTCAGAAACGTTTCTTACGCCTCTAGGTTCTTTATTTACATTTATGCATGATACAATATGTGTTATGTCAAGATTAAAATATGTCATAAGAGATAAAGTTTCTTTCTCTTTTTTTTCATTGTGCAATATTGTGTAACTGCTTAGCATCTCAAATATAATGTATATATATATATATATATATATATATATATATATATATATATATATATATATATATATATACATATATATACATATATATATATATATATATATATATATATATATATATATATATATATATATATATATATATATATATATACACATATTATACAGAATTGGTAAAAGTTCCAAAAAGGGAAAATATAAAACATATAGATTCAAAAATTCACAAAATATCAAAATACAAAATATATTTTTCATTTTTGTGACTTTTCATTTTTGTGATTTTTGTTATTCGTTTTTTGTGTGTGTATATATATATATATATATATATGATGGAATGATGGCCCCCCCCGAAAAGTTGCCCTGGAGCCGCCCCTGAGTGACAGTTCATTAATTTGAGCACAAGTGGGAGAACAACCGGAAAAAGATAAAGAAATAAATTAATTAAAATAAGTAAAATATGAAATGGACTTCCAGATTTCATGTATCCAGAAAAAACTGCCCCCTTCCCATTTCAACTGCACAATATTCGGTTACTTTAAAATAGGCATATCAAGGTCACTAACTTTTGCGTCATCTCCATGGAAACTTTACTCTGTAAACCTAAAATCAAATGAATCCATCCGCCTTAGCGGTCTCGATGGAGATGACGCAAAATTTGTAACCTTGATGCGCCTATTTTAAAGTAACAGACTATAATACCTAGTAATGCAGGAAACGTACTGTTACCATACATTGGTTACCATGCTATACTTTGCTCAATCAAACATACAGTTGAAATAATGCCCTGAAAGTCAGCTTATGAGATCAGAAGCTGACACAGGAGTGGCAGGGGAAAGCCACCATTGTTATTATTCTGATGGCAGTAGTTGATTTACTGGTTTTTTGGGGCTCCTCACAATACGTTTTTGGAGGTCCCTTTTTCCATCACAGAACTAAGAAAAATATACATAATGTGCATTTCTGAGTCCCCTTCAGGGCCCTTATGGTCGTGGGGACTCAGAGCAAAATGGTAAATTTGCCACGTCAGTTTGCGCCCTGTATTGAAAGCTATTTCATCAAAAATTTTGGAGTTTACCATACTTAAATATAAGTTGCTTACAAGCTAGTGTAGAAGCTGGGATGGAGTACAGAAAAATAAGTGTTTTGGAGCAAAAGAGCAAATATATATTTTTTTTTCAACATTACCTTAAAAAAAAGGCTGAATACTAAAGATCTTGGCGCAAGAAGGAGCAGTTCCATTTTAAAAAGTTTAAGGAGTCACTAAAACATTTTTCAAAAAAACTTTTCAAAACTACATTAAAAAAAAAATTCTTCTATAGTTAAAATTATGTTCAAACTGGACTTGATGAAACCAGTTTCAATGACATTTCAATAAAATATAATGTTCCCCGTACATAATGAATTGTATCAGAAGAGAGCTCTTGTGTCGACAAAAAGCAGGGGATCTGTCCCCGTCTTGCATTGAGGTCTTTAAATGTACTTAGCTAATTTATAGACAGCATTCAAAAACAAATTATAACCTAGTTATGATTTTATGACCTACAATTGTAAGTAATGTTAAATTTTGTTTCACCTAAGGAAACCTATGAAAACTGACTTGTATGGTGCACTAGCATAGACAAAATTTACATCCGAGGGTGGTCGTAACAGAATTTGGGCTGGGAACCCCCCCCCCCCTTTTTTTTTTTGGTGCTGCACCACTGGTATCTTACATTGTAAGTTATGACATCCGACAATTATAATTACATTTCAAGTTTGTTTCTTTTTTTTTGCGAAGCTCCATTTAAAAATTCATAGGGCACCTATGTATAAAAAATATATGTATACAAAGACTCCTAGCTTGAATCCAAACCCATTTTTGATTTTCTTTACGTAATTCAACACATACATAAAAATATCTATCGAGTAACATTTCAATTTGGAAAAACATAAGCACAATCTTTAATATAAAGAGAATAACTTAGTTGATTAAAAGCAAGAAGTTACAAAAATCCATTTTGTGCTACAAGGGTACACATTAATCAACATTATGTTATATATGTTATTAATAAAAGAAAAATTTGAAGTAAGTCCATGATTTTACAGAACAAAATATGACATTAATATCTATATTTATCTTGCTATGCAAGTTTTTTTTTTAATCAAAAATATCTCTGAGGTAGATAAATGCTAAAAATCTAGGTGGGAGGAAATGAACAATTAAAAGATTTGAAGTTTCAATTATACTTAGAGTAATATGGCTTTATACTGACTCAGGAAAATAAAGGGTCATATGTGCAGAAATTAGTTTTTGAGATATTGCAAGAAACGCCTTTAAATTCCATACTAACAAAAGGGAAATGTTAGAATTTGACATTTTTTTCGTGCTTTATTTATAGCAGAAACCAGGTAAGCAAGCTTGAACAATAAAGTTAAAGAAGGTGACAAAACACTAAAAAAGAAAAAAAAGTTTGCTGTTACAGCCCTTTACCTTCCCACGGCAGTATATGATGTTATATACTGAATGAAGTTATATAATGAAAAGAAATAAGGTTAACCTCTAAAATATCTACAGGTTCACTTAAATACTACTTCTTCTTTTATTAGTTTAACTTTGATGATTTTCAATGGTGGAGAAATATTCAAAATTTGAGATGAACAACAATGTCTCTTCAATGCATAATCAACTTACAAAGTATAAGCACCTACATTGTCTACTTTACATTTTATTATAATTGCATTTCATTTTAATAATTGCAAACAATAAAACAGCTTTAATATACATAAAATGAACTCATGCTGTCTTTCCTACAATAAAACTAAAAAACTTGTTAAATACAAAAAAATTGAGCTAAAAAAGGTCAAATACATGGTCTTAACAAGAAAATAAAGAATACAATAACAAAATGAGAATTTTAAATAATGCAACAAGATAATTGAGCAAATTGAAACAAGCTATTTAAGAACCATAAAAAATAACACAAGTAAACTGAAAGATTTCACTGAAAAGGTAAGTAATTTTAAAATATGGCAGGGAAAGGGTAAAAATACATTTTACAAATTACTTCCAAAATTTGACAAATTACTTCCGAAATTTGTAGCAGTAGGGAAATAAATTGAAAGTAAATTGCGTTTTTACCAAAAAACAAGCGAAAGCATAGGTAACTATTCACATATCTTTCTTGTAATAGCAAACTGTTGAGCAAAGTAAATAAGAAATTAAATTAAGTAGACAATAAAAACACATTAAAAAAATAAGTAAATAAAAATGAGATTTTTGAAATGCTATACAACGCAGAAAAAAACATGGTTACAACAAAACTTAAAATGAGATTCAAATTAATAAAAAAGAAAACAAAAGAAAATGAAAATAACAAAAGGTATAATATTTTAAGATGATTATCCTTATACACTTTAAAATCACACTTTGTTAAAATTTCAAGCTAGTAATATTTTAGTGCAAATAATAATCTAAAGTGCATGCCAACTTGGAAAAAAAAAGTCTGGAAATTTTGAAGTTCATGAATTTTGTTTATGTTTCATCGAATTTATTATGAGTCACATATCTGTAAGGCATCTCCTAAAACAAAAGATGTTAGGTGATTTTTTTCAGGCTACATTCCCTCAATACTACCACCATATCAAAATCTTCTTAGTTGAGACTTGCAGAATATTTGTAATCCATCGGCGCTTGAATTATAGTGTTTTTCAATTTTTGTAATTGCAAGTTATGTAAAGCATCATTTTTGAAGTTATAATTTTTCCAAAGGTCTCAAATTGCCAATTAGGATTTTTGATACTTAGTACTTTTATTCAGGAACACCATTTTGACTAGTTTACTACAACAAACTTATAATTAATTATTTAGTTCTTTACAAGTCATTTATTTCACATTCATGTGAAATAATAAAATAAAAAATCTGTCAATGTGATGATATTTTGAAAGTGTGAACATGTAAAGATTAAAAATGTAGAATTTAGATAATAGTGTGTAATTTTTGCTCTTTTTTTTGCAATCGAGAGTGTCATTTTTAAAAATTTCAATTTTTGTAAAGGGTTTGTTTTCATAATTTTGCTAACTCAATTAGAGCACTGGACAATAAAAAAAATTTCAATTTTGCTCTTTTTTATAACATTAGTACCCTCAACAGACATAAAATTTTAAAGTGCTCAACTAACCAAATTACTTGTGTATTCGGAATTGCCATGCTTTTCTGTATAGAGCTACACGGTAAAACATCTTGATAACTTCTGAGTCAAAAACAATATTCAATCAAATTGGGTGACTGAAACATGATCATGTTGAGGTTTTATTTACAGCATGAGCATTAACGTTTCTTTTTTAGTAAAGATGTTGAAACGCAGCATTTCTGAGTGTCTATCAACAGTTCATATAGCTCAATAATTATTACCTTGTACGTACCATAAATTCATGTATAACAAATAGGAGCTAAAAGAAATTAACTAGAAGAGATGAGATAAAACTTGAATAAAGCATCACATCTTAAAATGATTGTATCAAACTTTTAACTTTATATAAGTTAGATTAATTTTTTGGCTGGAAAATTTGTTCATTAATATCAAATCTTCAGCTAAATAATAACGCATTCTACAAAATAAGCACCTTTTTTTCTTGACTACTTGTGGTTATACCATAGCACGATATCACTCATAGTAGCAAAAATATTACTTCTGGGCAACAATTATCCAACAAAATATAGAGTAATTTCAGCATAAGAAGCACTTCAGAAAAACATGGTGGTGATCTTATGACACATGTGCAAACAGATGAATAATGTACTGGCCTCTGAAAACAACAGATGGATGAGAAAATGTGATGCAGGCTGCATTTTTTCTAAATGTATGCAAAAATAACAGAAAATACTGTGGTGAAAGCAAACGGGTTAATAAAACAAACAGTTTTAACAAATGGACTAATTATAAGAAAATAACTTTCTGCATGAAGCAATTTTCTAACATTGAAATATATGCAATTTTTTTAAAAGCATTCTAATTACAAAACATTTTCTCATATTAAAGCTTCGTAAAACGTAGTTTTTTCTTCCACAACTAAAACAAGAACATCTTTTTTGTTCCCATACATCAAGTAGACAAATAAAAAATGAATGCAAGTTCCATGCCTATTGTGGGGACATTTGTTGTTCGCACAATTTTGTGCATGACATTTAGTTCAAAACTTAGAATTTTCTTTCACTTTTGATTCAATAAATTATAAAGCTATGTTTCATAGTATAAAAGTTATGTTTCAAGTACAAAATCAGACTCATAAGACAAATATAAACCTGAAAAAACAAGTGTAAAAACATTCAGATCAGAAAAAATCTTTAAAAACAATTTAAAAAAAAATGTCTTTGTCTCTAATCAGTCTTTTATCTCTAATCTATCTAGTATATTTAATTAAAATGATACATATGCCTCTGTGATTTAGCCTTATATTTCACACAAATACACAGCAAGCAACTTTTTCCCTCCTTTTTAATTATCCAGAACCAATGAAATAATAATATATTTCATTTAGTTCTTTTTGAATCTTGAAGAAATAAAAAGTTACATACTTAAATATTTGTCCTTGCTTTGACACAATATATGTTTAATTATATAATTTATAAAATATTTACTGTAGAATTACACATTTTCATTGAAATAGAATTAAACAAATATTCTTTGATCATTCAATACATAAATCTAAATTGGCACATGATAAATATATCCATTAATACAGAATCAAGAAAATTTTTCAAAAGTACTAATTTTAGCCAAATCTCTTGTGATCTGAGCTATGAAACTATCAGAATTATCAGTTCTTGACTCAGCAGAACTACATACATCTTTTTCTTGTAATGAACTAACACCAAAATTAAAGCGATTGCTGTGATCCTGACCTTCCTTATCAAAAGACCTTAAGGCTTGGTCAGCATAATGAGATGTGAAATCTGTGCATTCAAAATCAAACATCTGCTGCTTTTTAGTTTTAGAAGGGCTCCTACAAACAGAAGCTCCAATCAGGGCATCTGTCGGTTGCCCCAAATTATTTTGAGATTCTGCGGCGGACTTCGTCGGCCTGGTTTGCTTCGGGCTGCTGCAAACAAAATTATTTGGACTGAATATAGAGTTCAAATTGGTTGAAAAATCCCTTTGAGAAGGACTGCATGGAAGCGAAAAGTCAGAATGTTTTGATGTGAGGCCAAATTTTGGACTATTGGGAGAACTGTGGTAAGTGGCATCGGGGACGGACAGTTGTCTTCCGAACTGGGAAATGTTTTTGGATGGAAGGAAACTCCCTCCAGAGCTGAAATTACTTTTATCATTTTCTCCTTGGTACCTTGAGTTTTGAAGAAATGATAAATCAAATTCAGATGCAGGCATCTAGAAAGATCAATTCAGTTATTAGTTAAAACTGATTGCTGTATAGGATTTTCACATAAAATTAATGCTTTGTTGAAATAAAAAATAAACAAACAATAGAAAAATACTCTTATGAGCGTAATGTATAATGAGAGTAAGTTAATTGTAAGCATTGCCTAAGAAAGAAATGGATGTTTTTTTTTTTTTTTTTTTTCAAAATTATATTTGAATCAGTGTTGTTTCAGAATATTATTCCAAGCTTTTTAAAACTTTCCTTTGAAATATAACTAATTCAAACATTTTTTACAAGAACAAGATTATCTTGAAAAAAGCACCTATTTAGCAATGCAAAACTAAATGACTAAACTTGAAAACTAAAAAGCATCCTTTTTTATCTCATTTTTACTCAGACATAATATTAAGTTGCTTTATGTTCATAACAAATAAAACATGTCAGGGTACACACTAGGGCACCTTTATTTGAACTTAGTTTTCTTTTGGGGCAAAAACATTTTTTTTTTTTTTTTAACGAAATAATAGTTTCTGCACAAAGTATGGTCACAAAAACTTTGAGTAAAAACATTAAAATGTTCCATGAATTTTAGTTACTCAAAGGGTCACATTTTTAGTTTAGATGTCACCTGAGATGAACTTTTCTGTTTAAACCTTGAAAGGTCAGTTTAGGCTCTTATGCACCTTCGCCCCCCCCCCCCCTCTCCATTCTGGCTAGAAGTGGACAATTGTCAACCTCTGAGAGTAGGATCTTTGAAATTTGGTGGTCATACTTCTCGCAGAAAATATTATTTGATATAAAAAATCTATGGGGTGTAAAATCTATGGGGATCAGCCACTTTTGGCAGGTATCACATTTTGCTCGGGAAAAAAAGTGGAAAACGAGGCACCTCGAATCCACTCTTATTTGATGTTATCGACTTAACATGATGAGTGAGCCTGCATGTGCCATTGATCAGCCACAATTAACGGCAGTAGTATAGCAGCTGTTTCCCATGCAGGATAGACTGCTGATAGACGCCAAACTAAATGTAACACTCCAGGGCCAATCTAAGGTGAACGGTACACAGGGGTGCCCACAGGGGGGGGGATTATGGTGCAAGCTGCACCATCAAAATTTTTGGGGGGGGATTTTTTTAAAATAATTTATTTACTTATTAATTTAAATTATTTATTAATAAATTTTTTTAATTCAAATTAGTTACAGATTTTTTTAATAAAAGATTTTCTTTAGTTTTTTTTATTTATTTAATTTTTTTTTTCTTGTGTGCGTGTGTGTGTTTTGAACGTCTGCAAAAAAAGGGAAAAAAAGCGATTCTATTCTGCGCATAATTCGAATTTTTAAAAAATTAATATAATATAAAAAATAATAGTTATAATTTATAAAAATAAATAAATAAAATAAAAAAGAGGGGTAAAAATAAAAAGCACAAGAGGGTTGCAAACATTTTGGACCCCCTCCAAAATGTTTGGATTTGCACCATTGAACTTGAGGGGGAATGGGCAGCCCTGACGGTACCATGATGGTGAATAAATCGCATCTGGCTCATATGACTCCTCAAACTATCTCCTCAAGAAACAAACCAGAAAAAAACCTCATGCCTTGCATACACACAGTGGAGGGATTCATTTACTTATAATCCTCAAACACTTCAGTAACAGTAACTTATTTAAATAAGAGCATTATTTGTAAATAAAACTGTATTTATTAACATATTTAGATGAAAATAAATTTAAAACATAAAAGCAGCTTATCCTTGCTGCTCACAAATATGGAGAGCAAATACTCAATTGACTCGTTTTTAAATACTAAGTGCTCATGCTGCCACTGACTTCGTTGATAAACTTTGAAATATCTTATTAACATATGCCAATGTAAATCGAATAAATGCAATAAATATAATAACTCTTGAAATCATATATTAGGATGAAAACATTCAAAATTACTCAACATTCTGTTTGAAAATATCACACATGGTTCATACAAATCATATTCAAAATTTAAAAAGCAATAAAAATCCCAAATCGACCATTGGTAGAAATTTTTTAATAAATCACATGAAATATTAAATTAGTGAAGTAATCATGTTGAGCAAACTCATTGTAAAAAAAGAAATAAAACTCACAGGAGTTGGATGGAATGATTGAGGAATCAAGGTTTCTTCTGCTCTTTCAGACAAGTTAACTTTGGCTTCAATTTCCTGAATATGATTCACTAGTTTTCTAATATGTTCCAGAAGTTCCTTATTATGAGCCAGTAAACGATGATTCTGAGACTATAAGTGTTAAAATAAAATTATTGTCAATAATGCAAAACTAGTAAGGTATGAAAAATAACTTTAAGACAAAATATTGCATTAACAAAACATATACCATATTACCCCGCATTAGCCAGCATGCCAGAAAAAGTGAGGTTGACCAGCATGCTGGAAAACTCGAATTTTCCGGCATGCTGGATAGTACAAGGTTTATTTTGCAACAAAACAAAAATTAATTTCTCTCCTCAGTTTTCAACCGCAAGGCAAACCACTATAAGGAAAAATAATAACAAAAGCCTTTCTCAAAAACAAATAAATGAATTTCAGATCTGAATGAATCTCCAATGAATTTCCATGCTGACGAGTGCTCAAAAGCACGAAACTGCAGTCCAAGGATGGAATAAACGAGTTGGTGGTGTATTGCAATACAGTACAGAACCTTTTATCCAGGAACCAAAATACCGGGAAACCAGAAAACCGGCAACATTTTGTCAATTTTTCCGCCATTTTTTAAAATACGTATTTTCGGCAATTTCTAAAAAATGAAGAGCTTTTTTTTTTCTTTTGAAATACCTAAATGAATATGAACGGTTTCTTCATAAATACCATATAAGTGGCATATAGCTCAGAAATTTTTAATATTGTAATATCTATAAGCACTTCTGGATCGTTTTCTCTTCAGATTTTAAGATGCATTACTATTTGTTATAGTAACTTGGGTTTTATAAACAATTGGCAAATATCGCTTCGTAGCGATTCAGAAAACCGGGAAATTCAGTTATCCGGGATAGCTGTGGTCCCAAACATCCCGGATAATTGGTTCTCTACTGTACTCCTATATATTTGCAATTAAATATTTATTTTTAGAATCATTTATGAAGTCATGTACGTAGATTGATGATTGATCGTCATTTGTTTCTTTGAAATAAAACAATGATTAATGTGAGAGAAAAATAGAAGGGAATAATAATCAGGAATTAAATATTTACCTGCGCTTCTTGGCGAGCAGTAGTTTCGGCAGAAAGTTGATCTTTTAACAACTGTACCTGCCCCACAACAGTATGTAATTGCTGGTTTTGTTGCTCCAGTTGCTCTTTCAATAACTGGATATGGTGATAAACACTTGGAGAATCAAGAATTTTCTTACTATTTTCAGAAACAGAAGCTTGGAAAGTCTACAGGGAAAAAAAAGGAAATTTTAAAAACAATTTTAATCACACTAGGAAGTAACATTTTTGGCTGTAAATAATACAGTCAAAACTCATTAATTCAAACACGCTGAAAACGAATTACTGCTAAGATAAGCTACACTTCCAATTCCCACCTTTGCTTGGTTTGCAGTGTATTGTTTCTTGGATAAGACAAACTAATTTTAAAGCTCCGTTAGAGTTTGTTTCGACGAGGTTTGGCAGTACGACAACAAGTCCTTAAAACTGTATTTTTTAAATCAACATTTTGTGACTTTTTGTGGCTAAAAAAATGCTACAATTCATCAAATCTGAATTTTTCTCAAATTAACAATTCATAACAATTAATTCATACTATTATTTTCATTTATTTTGATCCATCTACTCACAGCCCTGACTCTAATTTCGAAAACATTGTATTGGTTGAAAAATGTTTCTACGGAAAATCTTAAAACTAGTATGACAGCTAAATATTCCTAAATTTGCTAATGTATGCATTTAACAACATAATATTTTGAAGTTGTGTGTTGAGTGCTTATTATACATTGCTTTATTTTCTGAACAATAAGTGCAACATTTTCAGTAGAATATAATTCAAATAAGTTTAAAGGATCTGAATCAAATGAGTACAAAAATTTACAATAAGCATACCCTACTATCTGATTTTTCATATACGTCACTTTCTTTTGTTTTCACTTTTGCATCAATGTCTGGTGATTTTGTGAGACTCGACTCTTCTTGTGTGTCACAACTATTAGGCTCAGAAGCTCCATCTCCTTGACTTTTACCTGTAAGAATAAAGAAATTAATTAAACAACACACTTAAGAATGTTCAGGGTTTATACTCAATTTTAGAAATGAAAATGAGGGAGTTTGGAAGGAGAAAAATTAGATTTTGAAGGACTACTTTTACCACGATTTGAAATGAATTTACTTTAAATTTAGTGAAAAAATATTTTTATGAGTGCGTGTTGCTCTAGAGCAGCGGTCGCCAACCTAAATTGACTGAAGATTTACTTTCCAAGTTTAGTGAGAACACAAGATCGACTTGAAGGCTGGGGGGAAGGGGGGTGTGAGGGCATACAATATAGACTTTAACCGATGTGTTGCATCCGCGGTTACATTGAGACTACACTTGCCTCAAATTGTGGGTTAACTCTTATCAAAAAAACTTGGTGCTTAAAAAAATAGTTGCTTTAAATTGCTGAAAAGTTTTATATCTACCCACGTCCCCACGTCAGTTATTATTTTTTTTTTTTAGGATAAAAGTTTATAATATGTTTCCAAAATTAAAAAAGTAGTGACCGTAAAATTTTTGATAAAGCAGTGAGTAACCGCCCCTAAGCAAGGGCTAAGGCAGAAACATGCAATACACCGCTAACTCGACCATTTCGATCCATGGACAGCTGTATCGAGCTTATTCTGCTCTCATCAGCATGGAATACGAAAGTAGTCGAGTTGGAGGCAAAAATCCTCTTTTATGGCAAAGAGAGCCAAAAAAACTGGTAGCTAATAATAAGTGCGGTCGCTTGCTGGTATTCTAATTTCATATTAGCTACCAGTTTTTTTGGCTCTCTTTGCTATATAAGAGGATTTTTGCCTCCAACTCGACTACTTTCGTATTCCATGCGGATGAGAGCAGAATAAGCTCGAAACAGCTGTCCATAGATCGAAATGGTCGAGTTGGCAGTGTATTGCATGTTTCTGCCTTAGCCCTTGCTTAGGGGCGGTTACTCACTGCTTTAGTACTGGAGGAGTTTTGAAGGAGCGTACAAACTCTGTGTTTAATGTTTGTTACTTTTTCTAAGAAACTTTATGAATTTTGAAGCTGAGAAAACAACAATTATCTAGCTGAAAAATTGTGATTTTTTTTTCTCTTTTCACAAACATTTTTTAGTTGGTGATGAATAACAGGTATGCACATTTCTGTAATTGATGTGTCATTTAAATAATTTCAGAAAAATGAAATTTTTGGTTCTGCTGCACCATTAACCACCCCCCTCCCACCCCCCTATACCTCAACAGTCAAATTTTGAATTGGTAGCCAATGGCTACTAACACCCCACAAAATGGTAGCCAAATTTCAGAAAATGGTAGCCAAACTAAAAATTAAAAAATTTTCAATAACTTGGTAATGTAACTTGGTAAAAATCAAGAATAAAGTTTGATTATACCCATATTTGAATGTTCAAAATTCAATAAATAAGTTCTAACTTGCTCTTATGAAGAAAAAAAAATAAAACATTTCTTTTGTTATTTGTTTTTGATACTTGTTCACAAAAAAAAAAAAAAAAAAAAAAAAAAAAAAAAAACATTTCAATAAAATTTAAGTTTGGACAGTACGGTTTAAACTCGAGTCAACCCCTGTTGTAAGACACTTCAAAAATATTTTATCTGATTTTTTTTATTATGTATAGCAAGAGCAGACATTCAAAATTCGGTAAAAACCCGACCTTTGGTGTCAAAACACTTTTCTCTTTCTTTTTTGGTTTTAATCACAAAGTATAAACAAGCAGCAAAATATTCTTAAGTAAAAAATGATTATTAAACAAAAGAATAAAATGAGCCAAGGTATAGATGGGAGCAGATAATAATATCCAGGGTATCCGCTCAACCTGGACTTTTCAATTCCATGACTTTCCCTGATAGTCTGTGGAGTTAGCGACAAAAAAAGCCGAAATATTTCACTTCCGGATACCAGTGTGAAATTTGGTACAGAGCTTATATACATATATAAGAACAAAAAACCGCCGGGCGACACTTGATCACGGGTCATGAACTCCCGTAATGACGTCATCAAGATGGCCGCTTTTACAGGTAAGTAAGTTCGTTTAATTGCTTAAAACTCCATCATAGATATTGCAAAACTCAAAAGTATCATCTGAAAGTTCTTTGAAAGAGCTATTTAGAAAGATTTAATTTTTCTTTCTGAGGTCAAAGTCCCACCTGTAATGACGTCATCAAAATGGCCGCTTTTACAGGTAAATACGTTTGTTTAACTCCCCCTAAAACTCCATCATAGATTTAAATATTTCAAAACTCAACTATATCATCTGAAAGCGCTTTAAAAGATCTATTTAGAAAGATTTAATTTTTCTTTCTGAGGTCAAGGGCTCACCTGTGATGACGTCATCAAAATGGCCGCTTTTACAAGTAAATACGTTCGTTTAACTGCTTAAAACTCCATCATAGATTCAAATATTGCAAAACTCAAATATATCATCTGAAAGCTCTTTAAAAGAGCTATTTAGAAAGATTTAATTTTTCTTTCTGAGGTCAAGGTCCCACCTGTACTGACGTCATCAAAATGGCCGCTTTTACAGGTAAATACGTTTGTTTAACTCCCCCTAAAACTCCATCATAGATTCAAATATTGCAAAACTCAAATATATCATCTAAAAGCTCTTTAAAAGAGCTATCTAGAAAGATTTAATTTTTCTTTCTAAGGTCAAGGGCCCACCTGTGATGACGTCATTTGAGGCCATTTTGATGACGTCATTACAGGTGGGACCTTGACCTCAGAAAGAAAAATTAAATCTTTCTAAATAGCTCTTTTAAAGAGCTTTCAGATGATATATTTGAGTTTTGCAATATTTGAATCTATGATGGAGTTTTAGGGGGAGTTAAACAAACGTATTTACCTGTAAAAGCGGCCATTTTGATGACGTCATCACAGGTGGGCCCTTGACCTTAGAAAGAAAAATTAAATCTTTCTAAATAGCTCTTTTAAAGAGCTTTCAGATGATATATTTGAGTTTTGCAATATTTGAATCTATGATGGAGTTTTAGGGGGAGTTAAACAAACGTATTTACCTGTAAAAGCGGCCATTTTGATGACGTCATCACAGGTGGGCCCTTGACCTTAGAAAGAAAAATTAAATCTTTCTAGATAGCTCTTTTAAAGAGCTTTCAGATGATATATTTGAGTTTTGCAATATTTGAATCTATGATGGAGTTTTAGGGGGAGTTAAACAAACGTATTTACCTGTAAAAGCGGCCATTTTGATGACGTCATCACAGGTGGGCCCTTGACCTTAGAAAGAAAAAATAAATCTTTCTAAATAGCTCTTTTAAAGAGCTTTCAGATGATGTATTTGAGTTTTGCAATATTTGAATCTATGATGGAGTTTTAAGCAGTTAAACGAACGTATTTACCTGCAAAAGCGGCCATTTTGATGACGTCATCACAGGTGAACCCTTGACCTCAGAAAGAAAAATTATATCTTTATAAATAGATCTTTTAAAGCGCTTTCAGATGATATAGTTGAGTTTTGAAATATTTAAATATATGATGGAGTTTTAGGGGGAGTTAAACAAACGTATTTACCTGTAAAAGCGGCCATTTTGATGACGTCATTACAGGTGGGCCCTTGACCTCAGAAAGAAAAATTAATTTTTTCTAAATAGCTCTTTTAAAGAGCTTTCAGATGATATATTTGAGTTTTGCAATATTTGAATCTATGATGGAGTTTTAGGGGGAGTTAAACAAACGTAGTTACCTGTAAAAGCGGCCATTTTGATGACGTCATCACAGGTGGGCCCTTGACCTTAGAAAGAAAAATTAAATCTTTTTAAATAGCTCTTTTAAAGAGCTTTCAGATGATATATTTGAGTTTTGCAATATTTGAATCTATGATGGAGTTTTAGGGGGAGTTAAACAAACGTATTTACCTGTAAAAGCGGCCATTTTGATGACGTCATTACAGGTGAGACCTTGACCTCAGAAAGAAAAATTAAATCTTTCTAAATAGCTCTTTTAAAGAGCTTTCAGATGATATATTTGAGTTTTGCAATATTTCAATCTATGATGGAGTTTTAAGCAGTTAAACGAACGTATTTACCTGTAAAAGCGGCCATTTTGATGACGTCATCACGGAATGACCTTGACCTCCGATCAAGTGTCTCCCGGCGTTTTTTTGTCCTCCTATGTGAATTTAAGCCCCACATAAAATTTCAGACTGGTATCCGGAAGTGAAATATTTTTGCACTAACTCCACGGACTATGACTTTCCATGACTTTTGCGAACTATTTTCCATGACATTTAAAAAAAAAAAAAAAATTCCATGACACATAAAAAAAAAAAAAAAAAAACGAACTCTGCTTTGTTTTTGGAAAATTACGCACTTAATATTCTATCTTGCAAAGCAAATGACCAAACATGGCGACTGCGTTTCACAGCAACAGAAGTCCGTTCGCTTTTGAGGTCAAAAACGATCTTTTCCTACCGACACCCTCCTCCCCACCGTGCTTGTCCTCAAACGTACTTTCATGTAGCAATGAATTGTCTGTCCATAAATTTTACTGTAAGTTTAGATCCTGATATGAGTGAGGCGAAATCTGACTTCAAAACGGAACTCGTTGAGTTCCTGCCCCCCCCACCCCCTACCTACACGATTCTTTAAAATTCAACATCGTTTTTTAATTTGTTTTTCTTTTGCATAAAATTCCTGGAAAGAAAAAGATTCAAACGAGTTTTAAAAGAAAAAGGAATCAAATGAAGCGGGTAGGGGGGGGGGAGGAGACCAAATATAAAAGGCAAATCTGCCTATGCCGGGGAAAAAACCATCAAAAAAAACCATCGAGTCAATCTTTTTGTCGTTCAAGGTCAGATTTTATCAGATGACGGAGTTTGCGCACATGCGCAGTTACACAAAATTCGCCGCTCACGGTTTTAACGTTGAGAATTCATCTGATTGGTCAACACAATGCAACTTGTTGGAAATTGTAATTGACAAATCAGATTGCACCCAATAACGAAGTAGAATGACGGCGGAAGTGTTTTCGTTCTTCCGAGATCGCGGGAAAAATTTCAATCAGTCCGGAGCGCTAAAATCCATGATAAACAGTCAGTTTCCATGACTTTTGGACATTTTTCGCTGAAATCCATGACTTTCCATGACCAATTTCGATCATATTTGAAATCCATGACTTTCCCTGACTTTCCATGACTTTCCATATGCGCGGACACCCTGAATATCCCTCAAAACTTCTACAATAATTTAAATATTATCAGGATGTAAAGATTGAAATTTCAAACGAGGCGGCAATTTTTGTCGAATCACGTGTTACTTTGTTGGCATGGGCGTCGAACTACTTTTAAGGTTCAGGTCACATGATATGAACAACGATTTAAAATTAGGTTAATTAGTAAATAAATTAAAAATAATACATAAAATGAGCCAAGCTACGGTAGTAGATAATAAGATGCCTCAAAGATTCCTAAATAATTGAGATATTTTTAGGATGCGAAAGGATTGAAATCCCAAACAAGATACGCAACTTTCGGCGAGGCACGTGTGACTTCTGCGCACGGGCGGTAACTCACGTTTTTTTTTGGTTAACATTGTATGATATGAACAAGCAACTAAAATAATGAAAAAAAAAACCCCTCAATTAATGAGTAAAGTGAGACATGTTGTGGTAGCATATAACATAAGTCTCAAAAGTTCCAATATAATATAAATATTATCAGGATGCAAAAAGATTGATAGCTCAAACACGGCCCGCATTTCGGTGAGCCACGTGCTTTTTGGTGGCATGAGCCAAGCTACAGTGCGTCGCAAAAGTTTAAGCACTATGCAAATTTTTGAATAAAAAGAAATCTTTTCAGCAGAATGCTTTCATATTTATACTGTAAGTGGCTACTATGATCCTAATTAAGTGTTTAAAGTTTTAAAAAATACAACCGCAACGAAAATCAGAAAATACAAAAAATATTTTTTTGGCTGTCGCAAAAGTTTATGCACAGATCAGATTTTATGCAAATATCTCTTGAAACGTGATGCGTGAAGAACCAGTGCAGTTCTTTTGAACGAGTTATATAGTGTAGCAATGGCTTAAAGTGTTATCAAGATGCCGAAGTCACTACAGTTCTCGTCTGAAGAAGTTGTGAAACTCTGGAAGCTGAAAGCAGAAGGTAACTCTGTTATGCAAATTTCAGTGGTTTTGAATCGATCTAAACGTGGTATTTATAATGTTCTGAAACGTGGAAATCAATTTAAACCTGCGTTTCGCTCAGGAAGACCGAGAAAAACTACCTCTAGTGAGGATAGAAGAATTGAAAAACTGGCCTTAACTGAAAATTTGTCACTTAATCAAATAAAAACTAGACTTGTAACAAAATTATCACGTGATACCATAAGCAGACGAATAAAAGAAACAGGGTTTATCAAAAAACAAAAGTTAGTTCGCAAACCTTTTCTGAAAAAGTGTCACAAACAAGCAAGACTGCAGTGGGCAAAGCATCATATGCATTATAGTGACGAATGGATTACTGTTGTGTTCGCTGTTGAAAAAAAAAATGGAATTTAAACGGTCCAGATGGGTTCTCATACTACTGGCGCGACTTGAGGAAAGATCCGAAGTGCGTATTTAGTAGGCAACATGGTGGTGGCTCAGTCATGGTATGGGGCGCTTTTTGCTTCAACGGACAAACTTCTCTTAGCTTTCTAAAGGGTGGACAAAATTCAGAAAGGTATCAAGATACCCTGAGAAAGCATTTGTTACCATTTGGTGAAGTCCTAGGTGGTCCTGATTGGATTTTTCAGCAAGACAACGCTTCAATACACAATTCCCGTAGTACGAAAGAATGGCTTGTTTCTCAAAATATTAGTGTAATGAACTGGCCAGCACTCAGCTCGGATCTAAATAACATAGAAAACATCTGGGGAATTCTCGCACGTGACGTATACCAAAATGGGGAGCAGTATTGCTCTGTTCAAGAGCTTAAATCTGCAATCGAGGAAGCCTGGTACAGACTAACTCCCGAAACATTCCATACTCTCATGCTATCGATGAAAAATCGCATATTCGAACTCATCAGATGCAACGGTAACACCATAGACTACTAAAAGACTTTTATACTTTCTAAAATATATATATTCCGTTTTTGTGCTTAAACTTTTGCGACAGCAAAATTTTGATTTTATCATGTAATCGTATTTTAATTTCTATGAATTGTTTCCAAATTCGAAACATGGATTTGTAAGCTGTTTGTTTAATTACAGTAAAAATTTCAAAGCTTTTTGGGGTATACTTTTCGTCTTATCAAAAGATTTCGGTTGTGCTTAAACTTTTGCGACGCACTGTATGTTTCAATGGTTAATATTACAATGAGCAATTAAAATTATATTAATAAATATATTACAAAATTACTGTATAAAATGAGCCGAGTTACATTAACAGACAACAAAACGCCTCAAAACTTCAAAAATTATTGAAACACTATCAAGATGCAAAAGGATTAAAATCTCAAACCAGGTGCGCTATTTTTGGCGAGGCACGTGTTTCTATTAAAGAAGCGTTATATTTTCAGCCGAATTTTAAGTGGATAAGAGTATAATACCACCCCCCTTCTACGCCCCCGGCGATTGGACTGCCGAATGTTTAGTGGACAAGAGGATTTGGGAAAAGGTCATAAGTCAAGGTTGGGAAAGGGGTGTAGCATTTTTTAATGGTAGCCATGTTGGCGACCTCAGTGAAAATAATGATCGCCAAATTGTGAAAATTGGTCGCATTTGGCGACTGGCGACCGCGAGTGTTGATCTATACACCCCCCATACTTTCGACCCTTGTAAATCTGTCTAACTGTCAAAAAAAAAATTCAATTCTTAAAAAAGAAGCTGATGTAACAGAAAATTTTCATAACACAAACATGCAAATTATGAAGTATTTCAGATAAGTTGTCACTGTGTACAAATCATTATTTAACTAGAACATATTCAAAATTAAGAGAAATCAGAGAATGAAAGAAACTGAAAATAAGCATTGAGAAAGTTTACCTTTGTTAGAACGATCAGGTAAAGTACTTTCTTCAATATCTTCATTAGAAGTAATGCATGCAGATGTTGAAGCTAAAGCTAAACTTAGTTTGTGACATACTTCAAAAGCTTGACCCACAGTGCGAACAATTCTCATAGCTTGACTCTAAAAAAAAATAATGCCTGATGTAAAAATAGCTGGGAGCTAGAACATTATATTTATAACAATATAAACAGAAACAAAACAATAATAACTAAAAGAAATACTTAGAAAAAAAGGAAAGAAGTGAGCAAAACAATTACTTAATCTTGAAGCTAAAGTTTACAGAAAGCCAGTTGTTGAAAATGACTACATCAAGTCATTTTAATGGTGATAAGTCATGTTCAACAATGAAATATCCCAACATCCTTCATTCCACTCACCCTTAACAATTTTCAAGCTGATGTCTTACAAATATTACATCACTTTTAGTCTGTTCCAACTCAAACCTATTTATAACAAGTTTCAATGAAAACCATATGTTGTATTAAAAGCTCCTCTACTTTAGTCATTGTATTCATTTTTTTCACCGAAAGAAGGGGATACGGATTTGATTGCAGCGTTCAAAGACGAATATCTTTTCAAGATCAAGATTGGAAGTCACCATTTGCTACATGGCAAATTAATACTAGTCAACTTTTGTTAGAAAAAAAAACAGTAGGTTTCACTAGATGACTCACCAGCAACATAATTCACTTTAAGATTATGATACTATGCTTTTAAATACCATGAACATTATGAAATAGGATTTATTTTGTTGCTATTATTATTATTCATATATATATTGTTGATTGTTTGTTGATTGTTGTTGTTATATATATATATGTATATATATATATATATATATATATATATATATATATATATATATATATATATATATTTGAGATTTAAGCTAATTAGTAAGTAGTAAATATAAGAATACGAACATTTGAAAAACTTACGAGTCCATTTGCTTACAATTTAGTACATACCCCACCAAAGAAAGTAACAACAATTTATCGAAAACCGGAATAAAAACTAAAAATGTAAATAAAAAATAAATAAGTAGTTGAAAAATAAAGAATAAAATAAGTGAATATGTGGCAGTATATATTAAAATAACTTTCAATGTAATTGAAATAATTACAAGATGCAAAAGGATAGAAAACTAATACCCCAAATGCAATTTTAGGGAAACACATGCTCTGTTGAACCAAGGCTTCACTAGATAGCGTTTTATACAGGCTGTATCATTACTCAAAACATCAATGGTAAAGATTTACCCGCTAGAGAGCGAAGAACAAGGACCACCCAAATATTTGTTCACATTTATTAGCATATTGTTTCTGCTGTAAAAAGTGATGTTTATCCTATCTTTACGGGTTAAAAAATATTGATATAGTTAACTGAAGTGGAGTACAGAGTGAATTGATACCGAAGGCTTTATTATGCTACTTTTTAGGGGAGATAAATTCCCTTTTCAGGTAAAGTTGGGCACAACTCATGATTCAGTCATACGACATTCATTCATTTATTTACTTTCTTCGAATTAGCAACATATAGCAATGGCGTTCAATTTTGACATCTCTGCATTAATAAAATATACGCTTAAATTTGCAGCCGATAAATAAAAATGTAGCAATGAAATAATATTGTTCTACTTACTATTTTGTTTCATTATTGTTGTTTACACGATCTTAATTGCTACGCAAAAGCTCAGATGTTCATTTTGATAGCGTTGATAGAGAGATAAATGAGAGCGATAAATGGCGAATCTATTCCTCAAGACATTTCATTTTGATGCCCCAGAATGAAATTTACTGTTATGAAGCGATGGTGTTCAACGGAAAGACGATTGACAACAAAACATATTATTTTTTAGTAACAACGAAATGAGCATATATAATCGCTTGGTACTAAAGAGCAATACAAGTACGAAAAAAATAAACAAAACTACAATATTGCGACGACCAACTGTATCATGGCGAACTGTGGACTGAATTTTAAAAAGTTCTATGGCAACCCGTTAGTAGTATTGGCTCGCTTAGCGAACAGATTCGCCATTTATCGCTCTGCGGTGTCAGTGTCGTTTCATAGTTAATTAATAATTAGAATCAATAAAAATGAAAAATAATTCGCTAACTAATTAAAATACGCCGTTAAAACGCAGAATAAACCAACAAATAAAACAAGCTATTAAATAACGTTAAAATATACTAAAATAGAATTGAATGCCAAATTGTAAAATGGTTGCCAACAAATTAACTTTTAATTTTGTCTTTTATTATCTGATTTGTAGAAATGTTAGTTACCATAAAATTCAATAGATGTTGCTGGACAAGGACCACCGTTTTTATCCCAAGGATTTCTATCAAATGAAGCAGCCTGTAAACGCTATCTAGTGAAGCCTTGGTTGAACTTAATGTGTAAAAAGTTTCAAAAAATGAGCTACAATAAAACAGGCGCCATCTATTGAGAAGAAAGGGAAACTTTGCGATGATTGATTGAAAAACTTCTTAAGTTTGAGCTTTCTTTATGAGTTAAAAATATTAACTTATAAAAATGGGAAACCGGGAGACTAAGGTAAAAAACGAGAGTCTCCCGTTAAAAACAGTAGAGTTGATAATTAATTCAAATTAGTAAAAAACAATGATGACAAGCAACAGTATCATTCTCCATCTGCTCACCACTCTTCCTAACACTACCTATTATCCACCTACACCGCCTACACTGTTATCATTAATCCCTTCTATCTTCCAGAAAAAAAGGAGCAAGATCAAATAAATGCTTTGGCCTTGAAATGTCTCTTCACGATACGATCAGGGCCCCAGGAAGCAATTGAGTTACCATAGCTCCAAAATCAGCAATAGCACAAAAATCCAGTAACATGTTGACTGAGGAGAGATCACTCACAGATCCATAGCGAACTGTTTTAGGCCCAACATCGGAAGTTTGGTTTGTTGAAGTAGCTCAACATATGAAATTACTTTGCATTACTCGACATCCCCCCCCCCCCCATAGGGAAATGCAACTTCCATTTCCTGACAGCTATTAAAACAGTAGACTCTATGCAAAGTCATAACAATGACAAATGCCACACCTTAAGGTTCAGAGAAACTGAGGTGGTAAATGTAGGAGTTATTTTTGCCACACCCTGCATTAACAAAGCCCTTAAGGGCGCTTTTACACTTACCGACACGGCAACGATAAATCGTAAGCGATTGTCGTCATCCGACATTGGAGCACGCAAAATGCATTAAAATATGCTATGCGCTTTTCCATCTCCCGATTCCAGGACGATTCTGCCGTCTCCGACCGAACGCTGTCGTTTGTCGTCCCATTCGTGTCGGATGGCATCCGTCTCTCCTTTAAAATCGGGACGATACTCATCCATCTGTTTACTTTCTTCGAACTATATAGCAATTGCGTTTAAATTCGACATCTCTTTATTAATAAATATAAGCTTCAATTTGCAGACGATAAACAAAAGATGTAGCAATAAAACAATTTTATTCATTTTAGTTGGTATTTTGTTTCATTATTGTTGCTCAGACGATTTTTAATGCAACAAAAAAAAAAACTCAAGTTTTCATTCTGACAGTGTTGGCGCCGCCGAGGGATAAATGGCGAATCTATTCGCAAAGAAGCGATGGTGTCAACGAAGAGGCGATTGACAACGAAACGTATTTGTTAACGAATTCTCTTCATTATAACGAAATGGGGATACACTCGCTTAGTACTAAAGAGCACTACAATTACGAAAACAAAACAAAACTATATTGCGACGACCAACTTATATCATGGCGAACTGTGGACTTAATTTTAAAAAGTTCTATGGCAAACTTTTGGGAGTTAGATCCGCCATTTATCGCTCTGCAATTCCAGCAGATAGTATGCGTTTCGTTCTTAGTAAACAAGGTGAGTGAGAATGTAATAAAGTTGTGAATATCATGCACTCAATATCGTATTTTTCATTTGTTTTCTTTTTCTGGAAGTAAAGTAAATATAACAGTCGTAATCTGATAAATGGAGGAGCCATAATAATATACGTGTGAGCACAGTGCTATCTCGAAATGAAATGCGATGGAAAATGACCCGTTCGGAGAAACGATATCGTTTGAGTGGAAAAGCAGTGCTATAAACGACACGACACGGTACTTATCGTTGCTGTATTACCGTCCGACTTTCGTCGTTGTCGTGTCGTCAAGTGTAAAAGCGCCCTAAGGGTACAAAGAAGGGCTACAAGGTTAGTAAATGGATTTTCTAATTTAGACTATGGTTCCAGGCTTAGAATGCTCAATACGTATAGTCTTAAACAAAGGAGAATCAGAACATGATTCAGTTGTTTAAATTTATCAAAATGAATGATGTTACAAGGTTAGATTTTTGCACGGAAAGCAGGACAAGAGATCATTGTTTTAAGCTGTTTAAATCTCAGGCTAAACTGGAAATTCGGAAAAATTACTATTTTAGCAGGGTATAGGGAACTTGGAACAGTTTACCGGAAGAGGCGTTAAGGAGCAATGGAGTAGATTGCTTTAAGAGGGCCATTGATCTTCATTGGGGTTCTAATTTTTGATTAGGACTGGCCCAGTTGGACAAAGAGCCTGTAGCTGGTCATTGCATTTGTATTTTTTCATTTAAATTCACAGCCCATTTAAATGGGATCTTCAATGCCAGTTCAAATTGAACACAAATTGTACACCTTTAGTCTTCATTGAATGCAAACACATCAGATGTAAAAATATCCTATTATTTAATGAAAAAACATAAGCAAAATTTACAAATGAGAAAAAATAAATACCTTCTTTTTTGACTTGAAGACATTGCACTTGAATGAGTTACTTCCTCCATCTCTTGCTATGTAACTAAATATTTTAAGGTCTTGGGAATCATGGGAAACATAAAATATCCTGTAAATTCACGGGAAAATTACTTGACCAATTCATTTATTGATAAGTGTATGCATTTTGATTTTAGGAAAATTTAAAAGCTGGATCAAAATAAATATATTTTCACAACTATTGAAATTTGTCCTTAGAAATATTAACTATCCATATATTAATAACTAAATAAGGATTTAAAATTAAAAAAATATTAACTGCTATGTTTATCTCCACTGCCTAGATAGAACTAACAGGCAACACCTTACTTTTCACTTTTAAACTTGATTTGAGTTATTTTGATGCTACTTCATATCTTCTTTACTGCCAACAATCTCCATAGCTTTTAGATCCAAAAAAAATGTATTTTATACATAAAACTATGAAATAAATAAGAAACCTTGCCCCCAAAAAACATCAAACCTTACTTGGTGTCCTAATAATTCTTATTGCTTTTATTGGATGTTTTTATATTCAAAAGCTCACTTTTTGCATTAAAAAACAGTTTCTAGAAATCCGATCCCCCGAAAATGTTGCAGCAGGTATTTTTATCTGCATAATTTTGCAATATAAAATTGTTACATTTACTTTTCAATATTATACACTTCAAGTTTTTCGAATACAATATACTCACTCATAAAGCTAGTATTTTGCTAATTTTGAAAGTTTCTATTGGCTTTCTTGAGACTTTTCAGCTCATAGGGAAAAACTGTTTGCTATGCTTAAAGTCATGAAATTACTGTTTTTACAAATGAAATTGCTCAAAAGTATCCATTTTACGATACCTTGCGATGGGGTTCATTCTGTGATTAACAATTTCATGAAGGGTTACACATAAAGTTTGAAAAGAGTTCATTTTTCAATATGAAACTCAATGACACTATCACAAAGCTAATATGTGTCTGGATTAAATGCAGGAAGAGACTCACAAAAAATAAAATGGTTAACTTTAAATTATACAACATTAGAAAATTTAAGATAAAACATTGTTTACCTATATATAGGATGGTGAAGAACAATAAATTTATTTTCATCCCAAGGCCACTGATTTGTCTAACAAAGGAAAAAAATGTACATCAATCAAACTGGTACCTTATGAAACTGAGCCAAAAAATAAAAATAATACTTACTCGCTTTTTATTCCTTAGAGCTACTTTAACACCATCAACAGATACTGTAATGCTTACTTTTTTCTTCTTTAAAGATTTTGCTTTGAATTCATACTGAAAATACACCACAACATGCTTTTTATTAATTTAATTTTAAGCATAACTACTGTACAAAATTAGTTCAATAATAAAAATAATTAATTCTAAAAATTAAGTAAGCAGAAATCAAGAGTTCTGGTTATTTTTAAATTTTATTTTACTGCAGCTCTAACCAAGACAATTCGTATGGAAGTCCAATGGAGATTAGCTCCTGCAATTGAATGCAACTATATGTGTGAATACAAAATTCAGACTTTAGGAAAAAGTAGACTGTGCAAAGGTAATTTTATGGAAATAAAAGTAGACTCCAATAAAAGATAGAGGCATTTTCTAAAAAAAGATTTTTAAAAAATCCAAGAATTTTCCGTTAGCCAATATTTAAGCCAAATCAGATTTTTTTTTTTTTCTTTTTGATTTTATCGCATTTGGCAAGGCCGCGAATGCTTAGCGCGGGCCCTGATTATGTAATAAATAATTGAAATATGTCACTTTTTTTAATAACGATATTTACCAAATGCTTGTTATACAATAAAAGAAAAAATGCTTGCAAAATTTGTAAAGATCAAGATTAAGGGGGCCATCTCCTGCCATATAGTCAATAAATTTAAAAAAAAAAAGGAAACTAAAAATTTTAGTATTATTCACCACTCAATCATCATTTACCTCAACTCCACCTCTGTTCTTGATTAATGTTAATGCCATTACTTAATAGTATTTACCTTCATTTAAATTGATAATTTTTATGCTTTAGTAACAGTTTAGAGCTAATTTTTGCTTAGTTATTTTTTTGTTCTTGTTTACAAAAAAAAGATACTTGTCTGTCAGTCGGGAGCAAGCGAAAAATCGCCAAATAATGTAGTGCTAAATAATGTTGGATACTGCCAAAATTCTTGCAACCATATTTCTTAACGGCTAAGTGTACTTTTGTTCCGTCGACAGATTTGTCATTAGCTTCGCTTGGCGATATTGGCAAGCTTTAATTTTTCACTTGCGCCTGGCTAACGGATAAGTACCAAAACAATTGTTGACCAATAAATTTGCTTCTACTCGCCACTACCATCCAGAAAAAGTTCCCAATCTTAATCTTTACAAATTTGGCGAGTTCAAAAAAATGGGTGGTGGTACTTTAATTTGAAAATGAAAGTGCCTATAGGATCTGCTCATCAATGTTAGAAATAAGAATTTGAAGTTAGACATCATGACACCAAGGATAAGTTTCTTGCCCTCAAAATAAGCAATCTAGGTGCCGTTTCTAATGAATCAAATACATCTCAAAATATAAAAAACATCTGTATTAAACAGAAACACCACACTTTGCCAGTAGTAAACTATAAAAAAATATGTAAAATATACACAGATGAAGGAAGATTCTTAATAACTAAATTAGTTGTATTTTTAAAATTATTTTCATAAAATCATTCTTCACATCAGTTGCAGGTCTCAATGACGATGAGTTGGAAAAGGGAAGCTTTGGTGGCAGTCTAAAATATTAGACATTATATTTGACACCTAGATTTCTAAATTTGCGCATTTAGTAAAAATTTGTTGTCTCAAAATGTGATTTATAATCCGTTATTTTTAACCCTGCTGCTGCTCACATAGCATAAGTAAAACATAAATTACAAACGTTTTACTTACTCTAATTCTTCTCATGGCTGCAACAATTTCAATCCTACTATTTGGCCTTGGAACATCCAGAGAACCAATATACTATATAGAAAAAAGACAAAGAAATGCTGAGAATTTTGTCATAACGACCAAAATCATTTACAATATGGAAATACAGTTAAACTCGATTAATAAAAGAATGCCAAATTTTCAAGAAGATATTATTTTAAGCCAGTCAGTCACCATAGAAATTTCTGCTGTTTCAAGAGCAAACTGCTATTTTAGCTTACTCGGCATTTAAGTGCTGAATTTTAACAGAGAATGAATTTTTGGAAGTTTCAACCAAAAATTTAGGAAAAAAAGTTGACTTTTTATAGTATATGACAGATATTCATGAACTGAATTAAAAATTGCTTCTGAACGAAACACTACATGAAGCCTTTTTTTTTTTTTGGTCCTCTTACTGTGTGAAACTTTATATTGCATATAGAAAAATAAATAACTTCTTTTCTACGCCTAAAAATTATTTTAGAAAAATCGTTAGTTGCAGTTTTTCTGAATTATTAAAAAATATCTAAACAGGTGATTGACAGGTTAAGGCTCTTTTTCAATGAAACAATATATAATTTAAAACTAAACTTGATCTTAGTAAAAAATTAGTAGTTCAAATTTTCAAATGATATACAATCCTTAGAATTTTGCCAATATTGATTTTTGTTTTAATTACATCCCACAAAAATGTCGAAAGAGAACTGACTGTTTGAGAGTAAAATCTTCAATTCTAAACATAAATAACAAAACTGAAAATTCACTTGTGAAGGATCGTCATTTCACGTCGGGGGGGGGGGGGGCAACGGGTCGGTATGTATGTAAATTTTACCAAACAACAGCAAAAACCACGCCCACTTGCATATTATTGATTTCCCAAAGTAAGGGGGGGCCCCCTAAATGATAGGCCTGCACTTGTGTTACGAATATTATAAAGAATTCCAAAGTTCTTCAGCAACACAATGAATTTTTATCAATAAAATAGGAAGAATAACATACTTTTGCATGAAACGTGATTCCATGTTGAAAAGCTTCTTCGTTATATAAAGGGATCCTACTATCATAAGCATCATCACTAACTAAATTATACAATTTCTTCGAGGGCATTTTATAATGCTTCTAGAGCTTGACGCAGATTAAGAACCATTATTCCATATCTAGTCCCTGAAAAAAAATCCCTAAGACAACTCCAAGCCTTCCTGATTTTCCTCCTTGAGGAGCACAAGAGCACATAATAGTTAAAGAATGAGGAAACAAAATACAGATTGTTTTACGGAAACTTTGAATAAAAAATAATTGCTATATTCAACAATACATGTTGAAAATGTGAGCCTTAAAGCGAGCAAAATGCGCTTATAGTTGTAAAAAACATAAGAACTTCATTTCAAAAATGAAGAAAACACCTTAATGTATAAATCTTATTAATATATCATAACAAAAGAGTTAACATCAAATCGAAACGTTATTTTGTGTATATTTTTTCAAGTTTAACACGTTCGACAGATGAATTTCAACCAAATATTTACAAACAAAATGTTTTGAAACACAGATTTAAATCGCTCCCATCCAAATCAGCCTTGAAGGCGCCACAACAAATAATTCACTTCACATCATTCAGAAAAGAAATATGAGTACAAAAAAAAACAAAAAAGAGTTTGTTTAAAGCTTTATATTAGTTTCAAAAAATAAGTTGAAAAATATCTCTGTTGGATTGGTAAGATTCTTATATGCATTTCTTTTAAATTCATTGAACTTTCAACCTTCCAGAGATCTTGTTTAAAGTGTATTTCAAGCTGGCAATCGCAGCGAAAGAGTAGAAATCGTCAATAATGGAAGGAGTTCTGTCATCAATATAAATTGAATATTATTACATGGTTTAGTTTTTGATTTTCTCACAAATTGAATGTAAATAGTGCTTGAAATAGTCATATTGTCGTTTCATGACGGCTTCCCTATCAAGTTTTGAAGTTATGTCTCAACAAATAAAATCTCGTATGTTTATTTCCCCCTTAAACATTTGCAAGCTTTGTATATATTATTGTTTTCATTTGCTGTCCTTAATTAATATATTTAATTGATTACAAAGTTTTTGATTAATTCCGAAAAACTCGAGTTCTATAAAAAGTTTCATGTGTTTGTGGAAATATCGCATGACGAGATTTTTTTTTATTATTTGAAACGATGCTTCAAGATTCCATAGTAAGGTATTCCATAAGTTTTTGCCTGAAAGCAGAATATCTGCTTCAAACTAGTATGATGATAGTGTAACGAAACTTGTTAGCCGCTCCCTAACTAGGGAAGTAAAATAAAGTAAATAGTAAACAAGAAATGTAATTTTGTAACGTTTCTTATTTTCACTTATTTTATTTATTTTGATTATCCAGCCTAAAGATTAGTCATGCATAAATTTCTTTGACTAGCAGCTACGATGTATATACATACTTGTTACAGCTGAAGTATAAATGATTTATAAGCCTACAGCTATAACTAATTAAAGCTGAGATAAACAAGACTGTATGGTTGAAGCCTGAAGAGTTCCCAATGTTTCCCCTTTAACCAGCTAAAACTGTGTTGAACCAATCTTAGTCTGACCCATCATATTTTTAAAAATTAAGCTACATAATCTATATTTTAGGAACCATCTTGCCTATTTTTCTGTCTAACTTTCAGTTTAAGATGTAAATTGTCATTTATATTAGCAAAAAAAAAATTTTATTTTGTTCCTTTTTCAATTAATTTTTGGTACACACTGTCATAACTTTTTCAACTTTCTAAATTGACTCAACTTTTAAAAATGAATTCTTACTTTTATTGATGGTAAGATAGCTTTACTTGTAAACTTTTAAGTCTAAAGTAGCAATGAATTTTGTTTAGTTTTCAACAGAAGGAGGTACTCTTAAGGGTGTCTTTTGGTATTCAGGCTCCACAGATGGGCACCCCCCTGTTTTCAGTAATTATATCAATAAAGATTTCTGAACTTCTTTTTCTTTCTAGGTTCAACTGTCATAGAACAAGTAGATGTACTGACTAGATTTGAGTGGCTAGAAAAAATTAAAAGCTTACACATGCAGCGTGCGGACATGAACCGTTTAATAATGAACTATTTGGTTACTGGTTAGTTTTATTTAAATAATAATAATATTGTATTTTACATCATGAAATTATTATTATGAACTACTTTTTATTCTAATTTCTAATACTCTCAAAAACACCATCACGAAAAAATATATCAACATAGCTGCATAAGTTAAATTGATTTTATATTTCTTATTTTTGCAGAGGTCTATTAAAGGTAATTTTGTGTCCAAAACCAAATAAAAATCTGAAAATTAAGGCACTCAATATTTATAACTTTGAAGATTATCCGAATATCCTTTACAAGCTTTGCACAATGAGGAGAGAAGTGGGGCACATTGGTCCTCCTACCTTAAATTTTTTATCTTATTAAAAAATTTAATGATCTGTTCAATTTCTCACAAAACAGCTCTTATCATCCCAGACTTCTTTGAAATTGTGAAATTTATTAATTTTTTTTTTGTATTGACTTTTTAATGGAACTTTGCAAAATGGACCAAGTGCCCTGTGTGCAGGGTACGTTGATTCGCCCCACAGGGCACGTTGAACAGCTATTTATAATTTTAGTGATAAGTATTATAGTTACTAGAGCTTATTTTCTTTTGTGTGTGGAATGAAAAGCATGAAGCTTTTAGATCAATGTAACATATTAAATTGATTTTAATTGATAAACTATATTTAATGAAAAGCAGCAAAAAGTATTCACCATTACTACTCGCTTATTTTTGAAGATTTAAAAAAAAAACTGGTTATTTAATGTTCATGAGAAAATTAATGCAAGTTAAAGTCAGCAAAAGATGTTTTACAAAATGTCTGGGAATATATAAGTCTGCTATTTCTTTAGCAGACTCTTACGTAGGTTTGGAAGAATGAAATATGTGTCAGTTTTATGCAAAAGTTGGATATTGAACATTTGGGATTGGAATAGGTGGAATTTCTTGGCGCAGATTTCTTAACTTAATCCTTGGAATTTTTTATCTCTCACAAAAAAACTTCAACCAAGAAAACATTTGCAATAGCACTGCTTATAAAGTCTGCATGAAATTTATAAGCAGGTGTTTTCATGAATGAAAATTGTATGAAATCAATGGTAAGAAATGACTTTGCTTCAGACATAAATGTATGAGCTAAATACAAATGGCATGAATAGATGATTTTTTAAAGAGATTATGTTAAAATTTTACAAATAGCAATAATATCTACTATTTGTGTTCCTTTTTGTACAATTTTTAATATTGTGGTTTTATTCATTTGCAAAGATTTCTTTTTTTTTTTTTTGGTATATTGGTTTATGAGATACAGTAACAGGTGCCCCATTAAAGATTAAACAGAATTCAAATGCATGTAGTTTTTGAATGTAGCAATGTAGTATTCGTTGTGTTAATATTAAATGAAAGTTTTTGAAAAAAACTAAGTACATTAAGTGAAGCATCATGAAAAGATTCATATTTTAAATGTAAAAAAGAAAGAATATAACTAATGATACATTTTGAATTCTATCAATATATATTTATTTTTAAAAACACCTACATTAATTTTCTTTATTTTATTTTTTCACTTACAATAGACAGTGTCTTCTGTCAGATACTTGACCTTTACTTAGCTTAATATTGAAGTAAAATATTTGTAAACTAATTTACTTAGTTTTCAATTGCTGCAAGTCTACACCTGAATACAGTCGAACTTCGTTAAAAGGAACTTCAAGAGGTCTTTTAAAATCAGTTTGTCTTAATCGTAGTTCATCTTATCTGACTAAGAATAAATGATCAAACCCTAGGGTAAGGATTGGGAATGTAGTTAAGCTTTGCAGTAATTTGTTTTAATCGTGTTTTCAAAGTAACAAAGTTCAATTGAGTAATTTTTTCTATAATTTTGTATTCAAATATAAAATATGCTTTAATGGTTCATTGGTTTGAATTTAAATAAAAATGAATGTCTTAATAACAGTTAAACTGATTCATATGTGATTGATGAAAAGTCATTTCATTTGTGCAGAAGGCTTTAAAGGTGCAGCTGAAAAATTTCGTCTTGAATCTGGTATTCAGCCTGCAGTAGAACTGGACACTTTAGATGAACGCATAAAAATTCGAGATGCTATACAAAATGGAAGAATTCAAGATGCTATTCAATTAGTCAATAACTTACACCCAGAACTTTTAGACTGTGACAGATATTTATTCTTTCATTTGCAGGTATGTGTTCCTTTCGCATTGAGTTCAAGATTGTCTTTTTTTTTTTATTTATTTATAGCACGATACGGCTATAAATTTAGCCACACGGCGATGCCCGTGTAATAAATGTAAAGGAAGTCAACTGAATAAATTTAAATTCTTTCCAACCCTGTAAAATTGTTATATTCTTTAATAAAATGAAAACATTTTGTCTGAAAAAGCAATTTGGGCGAAAAAGCATTTTGTCTAGTAAATGGACCTAGTGTTTCAGTTTTACGTATAGAGCAAGATAAGCTGCATTAGAATCAGTTAGACCTAATCTTGCTATCTTCTGTTTTTGTTTTAACATATTTTTTTTTAATGAGTATAGCAATTATATTGGTATAGTGGAGTGTAAATATAGATTGTTTCATTTAAGGATTCTACACTTGGAATATTTTCATAAAAAGAAACATAATATTTCTTTTTATGAAAATATTCTAAATATGACTTATAATTTATTTGTAATACCACATTTTTAGATTATGATTTTTCCTGACATTTTAAAACACGCTGTCACTCTGGTGAAAAAACCTGCACTGATTTCAAACTATGTCTGTTTGATTAAATTTTAATGTTTGCTAATTAAATGTGACATGAAGATATTTTCATTTAGTTCTTTTATTGTAAATTATAGCAACAACATCTCATTGAACTCATAAGAGAACGGAATATTGAGGAAGCTTTGAAATATGCTCAAGAGCAGCTAGCTGAACGGGGTGAAGAAAATAAAGAAGTACTAGCTGAATTGGAAAGAACATTGGCTTTGCTAGCATTTGATGAACCTGAAAGATCTCCATTTGGGGATCTTTTACATCCATCCCATAGACAAAAAGTAAGTTTATTAAATGGGTGATTTGCTCTTTTCTTTTTGCTTTAAGAATACTGGTTAGATAAAGTGGTAGTCATATACAATAGCCCCCTCGTTATATCGCCCTTGTCAAAAGACAAAGAAAGCGCTATCTACTCAATCTCATAAAAAAATAACTAATTAATATGCAAGTTAATGTGCACTTACAAAAGATTATTTTACTATCATATTATGATTTACTCAACAAAAACAAAATAAAATTTACTTACCAATTACTTCTTTTTTCAATGAAAACATTTTTAAAAAGAAGATTTCTATTGTTGTATGATGGTGTAAAAATCGAAAGTTGCAACTTAAGCTGCAATGAGTTCAGATGTATGGTAAACATACCAGTTCTGTTCAGTAATTTAAAAAGAAAATATTTTTTCTGAGAAATATAAAATCATTTCTATGGTGTCAAATGTAATATATAATAATTTTTGAGGCAAAAGTAGGGACATACCGGATATCTGGTATCCGATACGGCGGAGCACTCCAGATACGGATATCTGGCAGTTTTGAGGCAGGATATCCGGAATTGATGTCATGGATATCCGGTATGATGAGAGTTTAATTGAGCATTTTCCAGAAGGGGGGGGAAAGAAATAAAATACTCCAGAAAATTTTTAATAAAAAAATGTACATGCAACACACCGTCAGTCAAGCTAGCGGAGTATTACTTGTAGTTCTGACTTTGCCCTGGCATAGAGGAGGGTAACTTACTGTTTAAAAAAAAATTTTATGGTAAACTTTTTGGGCGATGTGGCTGATGCAGTGAGACTTTTCATGTTTCTCCGTTAATATACGCTTTCAAAACAAAAAAGGTTACTCCAAAAGAAACCATTTATTTTTTTCTCCTTCATTTACTCAATTTAGGCATTTGCTAATATATTTAAAAAATAATAAAAAGTGGCTTTAAAAAAATAGTTTGATGCAAAATATCAGACTGAACTCTTGAATATTGGTGTTATTCCAGATAACTTAATATGCTTACATATTTATTAAACTGTGTAAAACATATGCAGATATTTGTTTTAATTATACAATAGTGGTAAAAAATATAATGGAAAGAAAGAGGGGTTCATAGAATTGAGGGAATTGAACAGTCTAAGCAATTTTTTTTTTCTTATAGTTTTTACAATGTGGCTGATTATTATGTCATTTAAGTGCAAGTATTTCAAGCTGATTAAATAATTTGTATTTATTTATAGATTGCTAGTGAAGTAAATGCTGCAATTCTTGAAATGGAAAATAGTGAATCAACAACTCCAAAACTTGCTATTATGTTGAAATTAATGTTATGGAGTCAGGAAGAGTTAGAAAAGAAAAAAGTGAAATACCCAAAAATGACGGATATTGCAGATGGATCAATGGGTATTCATTAAACTTGCACTTAAAGTGTTTACACTTTAAGTTTTAAAAATGCTGTAAATATTGCTTTTTCATATATATATATATTTGACTTTTAATAAAAATAAATTCTCTTAACTGTTTTATTTATTTATTTTTTGTGTGTTTGAGAACTTAAATTTATGACTGTTACCTAAACTTCTTTCAAGTATGAAATATGCAAAATTTTTACATTAAACCTTTAAGTTCCATTTTATAATTTGTACACATTAATTCAAATATTATTGACTTGAAAGAAATTGCAATTCCGTATGGAGTACCAAATTTAAAATTTTTAATGACTAATAAACACACAATGACTTATCAAGTTACTGCAAGGGGTAGATGTATTTTTTCAAATGTTGAATTACTGAGGTTTCTGCATAGTTTTATTGATTTAAAATTTAAAAACGACTTTTTTTTTAATTAACCTCTTGTTACAGTGGCTTCACACTTCACACACTCCAGGGTCCCCCGTACCTACCACAACTCGTGGTTTAACCGGGATAGGACCCTGAAGAGCGCTCTGTTCTTTTTGATGTTACAGTGGCTAACTGTTTCAAGTTAATAAGACAAACAACCAATGTATTTCATCTATAAATAAACATATTAAAATTTATTAAAATAATAATTCAGAAGCCTATTTGCAGTATGGGTGCCAGTTTGAAACATTCAAATGTTTTGTTGGTCAAGATTTCCATAAATACTCTATAGCTTTTGAGACAATATTCCCAGATTTTTGTTGAAGAGCCTGAAATTATAAATGAAATTATATCAATATGATGCTATTATTATTTTATATTTCAGTAAATGCTTCATTTTAACATTTTAGCAATCATTCATTAAAAAAAACATTAAAACAAAACACAATAAAATCATATTATCATTCATAATTATGGGATTTGCATTTTACTTATCCAAGCATGTCACACATGGGATAATTAAATATAATCAAAAATTTATCTAAAACAGTTGTATCTACAAATGCGAACTGCATTAAAAATTATTTTTCTGGAGAAAATATGAGAATTGATATTTAATAAATTCTTGAAAATAACTAGAAACAGAAGTTATTAAAAATATTACTGATAATTGCTAACAAAATGTGAAACTTTATTTGCCATTTATGTGATTTTACCTAAGAATAAATAGGATTTAAAAAGCCAATAAATATAGTTGAAGTTTCTACTTCACTACCTCATTTAATGATGAATTTACTTCTCACTACTGAAGAAAAAAAGATTCGTTATTTAAGAAAAAAAGTCATATTTTAAGAAGGGGATAACAGTAAATATCCATAAAAGCAAACACTTGCTTTAAATACATTTTGTTTTAGATATTTTATCTAGAAAGCCTCTTCAATACTGCAGGTTAAGCTTGCCGAGCAAGTACCGCATAAACGGTAGAACCTCCTTTTGCACGGATATGAGGCCTTTATTTTCTTTTTCATAGATGCGGCATTGAAAACAGATACAAATTTTCCAGACTTAAAAATCTAAACTTTTGAGATTGCAGATAACATTCAAATATCCTTAAATATCTCAATGGCGATTTTTTCCCCTTGCCAGAGGAATTGTCCCCCCCCCCCCCTGAGGGGACAATGTCCCTCTGATCAAGCTAAGATGAAGATATTGAAAGTAGAAATATTTTTTCCCTTATGATGCCACAGGAGTATTTATTACCTTGTTGCTTTTCATGCTGTAATCATGGTGTATATTTGAATTACTTTTTAACAGAACATGCTGTAGAAATAAAGTAATTTGAAAGAGAAAATATATTTCTCCATGATACCATTTGAGTACCATCATGAAATTTTCCATTTTTGTTGCTAACAGAAAGCTAAATAATATTTTTTTAATTAAAATTTTCCATTTTGAATTTTTACAAATAAAAATGTTCAAAACAGTTTTCTAAAAATTTTTTAGCAACTAGGTCATGTTATGTATTTTATAAAACCTCATTCAATGCTGAACAAAACAAATTGACTGATTACTGATCTAAACAAGAAATGGGCAGAATATTAAACTTCATCACAACCTGGGATTGAACTGTTGGACTTTGGTATGCTTGGGTCAAGGGTCTTATGTTTTTTAAACTGGGTTTTGAAGGCTCAGTGCTACTGCTGTTGAGAAAGCTGTCTTGTGTTTTTAGGAGACTGGTATCTTGTAAATTCTCTTTAGTAGATTCCATGAGATCCTAAAATGAATTTATTATTATTATTAATAATATTATTATTTAGAACACTGCTTCTCAACATTTTCTACTTTATGGCCCACTTGAGGGCTTGCTCAATCATCGCGGCACATTGAATCAAATTTCATAATGTCAATATGGCTTTTGTGCTGGTAAGAAATCACTTTTGTTCCTCTTCGAAAATGCGGGGTACACTAGTTGAGAAGCAGTTTTAGAACACATATGGACTAACAAATACTGCTTGTGTGAAGTAACTTCAAAGGAAACCAATATAACACACATGACAAAGCATGTATAACCTTTTGTGCCGTTTTACTGCAGAAGAAAAATAAAGAGTGAGTTGTTGCGCTTTATTTTGAAAAAAAAAAAGGTTCCCATTTACAGATAAAATATACCAAATCTAACATTTGCACAAACAAGAAAAATAAAGAGTAAGTTATTGTTCCAAATTTTTGAGAAAAATAAAAATGTTCCCAATTACAGACTAGCTGTCGTGGCCGTCACGAAACTTTCTTCTATATCTATCTTATGAATTCCGGTTACAAAATAAAATACGTACTCGCCCGAGTAGTTGGAGACAGCGCCAATTTCCCAATTATCGTAATAACCCTGCAAATGCAGAATCAATGAGCGAAATTGGAAATCATTGCAAAAGCCTTGTTTAGATAAATTGCAAACATTTTGTTTGTTAGTAAAAAGAAATTGGCAACAGTTAAAAATTTCAAATCATTGAAAGTTTTCAGCTGTTTTGATAATTAAATAGCGTGAAAGCGATTTTTTAATGAAGTAATTTTTCGCATTGTTGACTAAGCGCAAAAATCACCCCACCCTCCCCCTGGGGCGATTGGCGCCAAAATTTAATCGATGCTTGCTTCCATATTGGGTTAGTGTTATTCCAAATTTCATTCAAATCGCAGCAATATTTCCCGAGATACAGTAGGTGCAGTGACAAAATAAGCACTTTTGATTGCTCCACCCCCCTTTGAGATATTGACACACAAATTGAATCAGCACCTGTACTCAATAGGGTCTACCTATGGACTAATTTTCGTTTGATTCCGCCGGTTACTTCCTGAGATATAGCAGTCACCCCCGCGCAGAACACGTGCGATTGCTCCACCCCCCTTCAAGATATTGACAAACAAATTGAATCAGCACCTGTACTCAGTAGGGTCTACCTATGGACCAATTTTCGTTTGATTCCGCCGGTTACTTCCTGAGATATAGCAATCACCCCTGCGCAGAACACGTGCGATTGCTCCACCCCCCTTGGAGATATTGACAAACAAATTGAATCAGCACCTGTACTCAGTAGGGTCTATCTATGGACCAATTTTCGTTTGATTCCGCCAGTTACTTCCTGAGATATAGCAATCACCCCCGCGCAGAACACGTGCGATTGCTCCACCCCCCTTGGAGGAATTCGCTAAAAAAAGTCAGGTGCACCAGTTCACATGGTGGTACATATGTGAAAAAATTTTTGTTCGATTTCATTCAGTAGTTTTTGCTCTAGCGCGGCCACAAAAACTGGTCACACACATACAGACTCACACACACACAGACAGACAGACAGACAGACATTTTCTAAAAATGGTCGAAATGGACTCAGCGCACCTCAAAACGTGCAAATCCGTCAAAATTCGACATTCGAAAATTTTCACGAAACCAATACTTTCTTCTATATATTAGATATAGAAGAAAGTAATAAAATGTACTAAATCAAACATTTATTGCTCTATCAGTATAATTTTATTGTTAGGGTGTATGCAGATCACCTGCCATTTATGTTGATGGGTACACATAAAATAAATAGGGAGAAAGAGCTATATAACAGCAATATAAACTTCTCTAATTACTCAATAGTTATTTTCTGCAATACTCACCACAGTATGAATACAGGGTTGAAATTTTTTTAACTTGTGCTGGAAGTGCAAATTTCTATACTTAGAAAAAAATTTCCTTCTTATTTCACTTTTCAAGTCTCGGAACCAATCCTATATTTCTTATAAATCTGAAAATATGATGTTTCTTGTATTTCCGGTCCCTGTTTTTTTATTTTCTCTTCTTTATCTCCTGCGATTTCCGCCATAAGCATAGGTTTTGAAAACATTCCAACATAGAAATGAAACATAAAGCCAAGCAATTGTGTTGATATATATGAGCACTTTAATTTTTAAATAGAACACAGTGTGAAGTATTTTTTCTATTTTAACATATTGTAATATTTCTAAATACCCATTTAGTAACATCACATGTTCAAGTTCACTTAATTTCTAGAAGCTATGAAAAGTAATATGAATATCCCTGCAGTTTACAAACAAAATTAGGATAATTTTTCTAACTATTTTACAAATTGGTTCAGCACAGAAATATATTATAATCTGTGGTGTGTGAAAAATTTGTTTTATTTGCACAAATTTTTTTTTTTTTTTTTTTTTCATAAATATGTATATTTTTGCAGAGGAATCCTATACTGAAAAATACTATTTTTCATAGTCAAGTAGTGAAAAAAGAACTGAATTTTTTATTCTGTTTATTCTTTAATTTCTGAAGAATAACAACAACATTGCTAGGTTATAAAAAAAATAATTTAGTTCTGAAGTTTTAAAATCACAAAACACGGAACATAAAACTTACACTAAGACAGGCAAAGAGGACTTAGTGTAGTGCTAAGGTTGTAAATGCAACATATATGAAATGAAGTACACATTCTGTAATTGTTTAAAAAAAATATTTTTAAATGATTTGAACTAAGCAGATTTAAATCAACGAACTCTGAATGAAATTTTATTTTCTTTATCTTCGCCTTTCTTTCTTTTCTTTTTTTTTGATGATCAAGAAATTGAGCATTCAAGAAGATTGCTTATCCCTTCAACCACAGTCTGATACGAAGTTTTTTTTTTTTTTTTTTGTCAGATCTGAAGTTAGATATGAAATTTATGACTTTTTAATTTTGTTGGAATATCTAATCCATAAATAATCACACTATCATCAAAATACAAGATAAGACTGTGTGTACATATATATATGGGTGAATATCAGGAAAAGTGCCAATTTGACCAGGGAAATTTTCAAATTTTAAAGATGCTCAGAAAATTAAATTAATTGGGTACTTCAAATACACATTAGTAACAATATTTTTTAAAAATTCGGGGCATGGTCAAAGTGAACATTTACCCCTCTTTTAGGGGGGTTGTCTTTGAGCGTTACCGACATGATGAGAATGCTACCGAACTGATAAATATTACAGATTTTACACTTAGTGCACAAAAGTAAACACTTTCACTACCTTTTATGTTTAAAAACAAAATAATTATTACTTAGAATATAATAATATTTTCACAGCCTGAACGCTTTTTAGTTTTATAAATAAAATTAGAGACTAATTAAAAGTTAGTTAAAGTCTAAATAAGTGCGACAAGGTTTTTCAAACAGATAAGTAGGTGAATAGTTAAAAATAAAGATAAAATAAAATTCTTAACACAATATTTAAAACGAAATTAAATTAAGACAGTCAGAGTTTGGCGGGGGAGGGAGATTTTCACTAAACTGTTCTTAAGTTTTCCGTTTTAAAACAAAATTATATTTTTGGGTGCAGTAGTTAGAAACGAAGGTCGGAATATTGATGTAAACGAAAAGAGGGCGAAAAAAGGCAATAATTTTGTTTGAAAACTCAAATTTTGCGGAAAAATTAATGTTTTTGAAGCATTTAAAAAACAATGAATAAACTGCTAAAATGGGAAAATTTAGCAGGAAACACGATGCACTTGAATCTACCTTTGTACTTTAAAACTCAACAAACTCATAACACAAAGAAAAAATTGCGAAAAAACATCGGTAACGCACGCATCAGTTTCGTAACAAATACCTTCTACTTCGGCGCTGCCGACATGACAAATTTCCCGCAATATGATAGCTGAACATTCCTAATTGAAGATTCGAAAATAAAAACACCTTATTATGTCCATGACAATAGGTTTCTTTTCCATTATGCAAAAATAAATTGAAAAATTACTTTATTTTGTGTCTTAAATTCCGCTGCCGACATGACACTTCATTTGGTAGAAACAGATACGTCAAGATTGAAAAAAATCTTACCTACAATTTAATGCAGCCGAAGTGAAAATTTTCCATCGGAACTAAAACATCACATATTAGAGCTTCTCCCAGCGTAATTTTTTGGGGCCAAAAAATGTTTTGTCTAGAATTTATCATTCCGGAAGTTGGTTCACTCCTCATGTTATGAAAACTTGTGACAAGCAGAAATTGCCTTTTTTTATCGATCTAAATTTATTTTATCTAAAACTCAAGAGTTAAACGTCATAGACGAACATAAAACACGTCAGTTCCTTTTGTATTTGTTTCTGCTGCGATGTTTTATAATCCACAGGATTTTTTTGAACTTTGCGATTCGAATGTGTGACGCGTTGCCGACATGACATTGAGGCAATAAAAAAAGTTCTGTTGTCACAAATTAAAGTAAAACCTGAAAATTTTGTCATGGATTGTATGTCCGACGCAGTTTACTGTATGGGAAAAGAAAAATTTTTGGTTTTTATTTGGAAATGCTTGAGAAATTCATTTGTGACTCAAATTAGCACTTTTCCTGATATTCACCCATATACATATATATATACATACAAAGAGTGAGAAATTAAAGAATAGCACTTACCATTTCAATGCAAGGTTTTACTCCAACCATGATATTACCACTAAAAATTTTACCATTTTTGCTCAAAGCTTTTTTGGCTTGAAGTTTAGATTGATACTTTATATGCATCCAATTACCAGAAAGAGATATCTGAAAATAAACTGACAACTGTTGGCTTTCTACAAACACAGTACAGTTTATGCAGCCTCAAACAAATAAAATTGTTAGAAAAAATGTTTCAGAAAATTTATGGCAAATGACCGATTTTGGAAACATTGACTTTTATGAATTTAATGTAAAATAAACATACATATATTGAACTCTCAATGAAAATACGATAGATTTCAGTATTAAAATGTCCTGATTTTCATTCTAATATTTTTACAATATTGTGTCCTGCGTGTTTTTTTATATACATAATTATTAAGCAGAAGGGGGGGCGGGTGTAGACTAGTATTTTATTGCTAAAAACTCGACTCTTACACAGCATACCTTATGATCTGTTATATTTCCATACTGCGAAAACTGTTGGAGAATATACGAACTAGAAGCTAAAGGAAACCTAGAAATTGAAAAAAAAAATCATTAACAAAACACATGTACACAAAAGTTAAAACTTTAAATTTTAACCCTTAAATGCAATGCTAATCATTAATGCAACCAGTAAACTGTTTATGTCACCTGATGGAGATATGTAAAAGAATATTGTTTTCTAACACTAGTCAGAGAACAGTAGTAATGAAGGTTCTAATGAATGAACTTTTTCTCAAGTGAGCATTGCTAGATAAATAATGGCGGTGATTGAACAGAAAGCAATATAGGAAATGTTCCGAACTTGAGAATTGCAATGCCAATGGAATTAAATGAAAAATGATCAAGTAAGCTTTGTGCTAAAATGTGATTGAAGTTAAAAACTAAGTTAATAAAGCACAAATAATGTAGAAGATACTACAAATAGCTATTTCAAGGCTACAACATGGAGCCTCTTCACCAGTGCAAAAAGCTCAGCACACAGCATGAAAGTTGTGAGGGAGTTCTCTCACAGCTTTCGTGCTCTGAGCTTTTTGCACTGATGAAAGGCTCCATTGTAGCCTTGAAATAGCTATTTGCAGTATCTTCTATACAATTTGTGCTTTATTAAAGTGGTTTTTAACTTTCAATCAATGCAATTTCTTCGAAATGACAATCAGCCTACAGTTATGCTGATTGTTTTCGAGCATGAAAAAGTGCACAATTAGTAGTCAAAAAAATATCTAAGAGTAAATCTATCTTTGATAGGAGCTCCTAATGGTGAAGACTTACCATAATCCAGAATGGCACTCATTCCGGCAGATGCAGCGTTCAGGTTCATTCAACTTCAATTTTTAATTTTATGCTTCGTGTTCGGCATGATTACACTATGTGTCAAAAAAAAAAAAAAACCTTCACAATGCTTCTGACACTTTTCTGGTTGATTTTTATGTAAAATGACCTCCTGAATTCGAATATGAACACTATTTTCACCCTACAGGTACCAATTCTTGTAGAAAGGTTTTTGTACAAAAACCTTTGGTACCCCCTTCTTTTTTTTCACTTTTCCTTAGCTTCACAACTATTATTTTCTTTTCGAGGGAAAAGGAGCATTGTATTAACCGCTAACATTATTTTAGAAGGCAAGAGGGGATCAAAGCTCAAAGTCATGAACACCACTTGCAAAAGGGAGACTTTGGGGATGTACACTCCTCCCCTCAAAGTATTTCAAAAATTATCACTTTCCCTTGAAATGAAAATAATAGCTCTGAAACTAATGAAAAGAGAAAAAAACAAAGGGGGAACTTTCGACAAAAATTGGTACTTTCACGGGGAAAACTGATTATATTCGGATTTAGGGGGAAATTTTGCATAAGAGTCAACCGGAATATGCCAGAAGCATTTTGAAGGTTTTTTTTTTTTTTTTTGCCGCACAGTGTTTTTAGTAAAGCACAAAGGCAATATCTGCAAGTGTGTGGTTTGAATTTAGATGAATGTTTCTCTGATGGGCAAACTATATGTCATATGCTCTAAAGTTACTAAACCATCTGAGCTTAGTATAACCAGGAAGAAGACAAACAAGAAATGTACTCCATTCGCTTGTTTTTGAACACCTAGCTAGGAATTCCTTTCTCAAGTGTGCGCACTAGGTTTTAATTCAATACAATGTAATTAATTTTTATTTATTACACTTGAAAATATCATTTCTTGATTACAGTATAACATGTACTGGGAGCAGACTATTACAGAGCAAGATGTTGTGGGGCTCCCAATGTTTTTTTGGGCTCTGTGTCCCCTAAAATAAAAAGTAGGCCCTGCTATCGATCCCAGGCTGCTAACCAAAAGTTTGAATTTTCAAGTCTGTATACACATTCACAAATATGTACAGTACATCTGTCCATGAAAGTAAAATTAAGGATATTGTAGCAATTTTAAATAAAAACTTACCCAAATACAGTCACCCATGATTCATCCAACTGCTCACCATTCTTAAGAGCTTCTCTATTAAAATAAAAAAATCATACTAATTGATTACGGAATTTTTATAATTAACAGTAAAAAAAATCCAATTATTTTGTGATTTTTTTACTGAAACAATTAAAAATAAAAATTTTAAAAGCATAACAAATTTTAAGTCATTTTAAATACTTCAAAACAAATCTGGGAAGGGGGATTTGTTTCAGACAGCAATTCTTACATTTCACCATTTATACTATTCATACTTTCTAACTACACTTGTAGTACCTCTTTTTAATTGAACCAGTTTTTATACAAAAGAAAAAGCTTTAAAAATATTCTCAATAAACTGAAATTGATAGCAACATAAATAAATAATAACATAAACGCAATAAAATTCCAGCAAAATTAAGACATAAGTTAGACCAAATAGGCTATAATAACAAAAGCAATTGTACTTTTCTTATCAAATAGAAACAGTTCAATTCATTTAGGTCAAAATTATAGGCAAAGAAGGTCATTCCACAAGCATCACGACATCGTAGATAAAGGCTGAAGAAAAGGCGTCTCAGCTTTTGATACAGGTGGATTTAAGTAATACATTTGCACCAAAGTGGAAAGAAAAAATGCATGAGGTTTTATTTACATGAAGAAGATAGGGTTGAAATGTCGAAAGATTTTACAAAATATGGAAGGGGGTTGGGCAAATCTGCTAATGCATCAAATTACATGAACAAAATGAGAAATGCAAGATATAATTTTTATCAACAAAAAAAATATGCATTCTCGATTATTTGAAAAGTTTGGTTACGTGAAGGTAACCCAGTCTCAATTATTTTAAATTTAGACAATTAAGGTTATCTACTGTATACATTTCTCTGTTTAATATTAAAAACATGGTATATGACTAACCCACACCCCTCCCATTCATTTTTTAAGTAGGCAAAATATGCATACTTGAAATTGTATGTACTAAACGAATTAGTAAGATAAAAAGATTAAGTTTACTATTTTAATTCTGGTTTCTCTCAGTAAATATTGAGTGAGTGGAGATTCTTGTTGGTTAATTAAAAAAAACTATAATTCAACCGCAACAAGATGGCCGGTGTCAATCAAATGAGAAAACGAGTCCATTCCTTAAAATAGGTAGAATTTCTATCCATTCAAATTCCCCCATCAATTGTGAATCCCATTCCTCAATTTTCATCTGCGTATCACCCCTTCCTAAAAATGGACAATCCTGAAAAAAGGAGGAGTCATAGGCCATCTCTGCGAAGTTGAATTATACCTATACTTTGAAAGAGATTGGAATACCACAATCAATTCAACATACTTCTGAAAATTGATTGAAAGTTTAACACATTTTTAAAAGAATTTATACATATTTTTACTCACCCTTGAGTAAAGAAAGGATCTATTTGAGCTGGAGATAAATATGTTGTATTATTAGCCGAAAAAATATTTGGAGATAAGATGCTGCTATAATTTGCATCTTCTGAAAGAAATAACAGCAATAATAAACAAATAAATAACAAACCACAATATAAAAACCTACAATGTATAAATTAATAACAATTGTTACAGTCAAATTACCTTTGTCTTGAGTAATTTTCGAAATAGGGCCAATCTGAAAAAAGGTTGGAAAAATTAAGTGAAAATGTTTACGTACATTATATTGCAATCACAAATTAAATTAAAAAAATATCTCCTCTAATATATTAAAAACTGAGTATCTTCCTATCATTCTTTCTTTCTATGTCATGCTTCTTTCTCCTGAACGCCAATGAACTGAAAGTCGAACCAGGTACCGATAGATGTCATTTTTCAGGTTTTATTAGTTTTAATTTATATAATTATACAATTTTAATTAATGAAGATATCAATTAATAAGTAATCACGTTTAAAGCGATTTGCCCTAAATGATTAAATATGAAATCCACTGTTACAAAACGTGGTTGATGTGAAGCAGTAATAATAATGATGATGAAAATTTTGAACGAAGGCTAGCGGGCCACGTGCGTAGTAAGTCTTAAAATCTAATGAACATTAAATTATATCAAATAATATAACATCAGAATGAGGTAAAAGTTAGGGGGCTGGAACGTTATGCATCAATATGCAGCAGGAAGATAATATAGCTACCGTAGCAGCTAGTAGGTACAGAAGAGTTCTTAAGCATTTCAAAGCAATAGCACCAGCTCATAGTTACGTACAAAAAGTTACTGCATCATTTCTTAGTTACATGATTTGGACTTGGAAGACAAAAGCAAAGCAACATCTTCTAAACAATATGGTTGGGCATTAATGATTGCAACATTTTTGAACTTTTAATCCACCACATATCGTTCTGAAATATCACTGCCCACGTGATGGCCTAACAAATGTGACTTCAAAAGTCACTAACAATGCAAGTCAGTGACCATCTAATGAAGGTGGTACTATGGCACTGGGTTCCATTAATTCTAATTACTGTCGGCCCCGCTTAAACGAATACTGTTGGTTCCAAGAAATATTATTTGATTAAGCGAGGTACTCATTTAAGCGGGGACCGTTTCTATGGCATAGGGAATATTCGGTTCCGGGATGATTTATTTGTATAAGCGGGTATTCGTTTATCCATTACCTGATTAAGCGGGGACGACAGTACTATACTATTTTAAATTACTTGCCTTATGAAAAAAAGCTGTCTGACATTTTAAAGCGCTCCTAAAAAGACTAAAAAAGTGAAAAAAAAATTATTATGCTGTTGTATTTTGTTATGTATCATTTACTTGTTTAAATCATATTATTTCAATTTATTTTGTCTAAAGATTCAAAACAATTTAATGCAACAATTTAAATTAATGTTTATAGCTCGTGTATTTCTTAATTCACTAGTAACCCCCTTGCCCCACTGTATGCTACCTATGCTTTCAATTATAAATAAATTGAGCTTCTTCCTCTACAGAAAAAGTTTTTTTATTTGCCAAAAACTACGAAATATTTAAGTAATTTTAAATTGTTTTAAAAAGCTAATTGTTGTGAGATTTATTGCACTAAGCATTTCATGCAATAATGCATCTAAAAAAGAATTCTACACTTTATTTCCTTTTAAAATATGTGAATACTAATTGAATCCACAACTTACTCATGATACGAGGGCTGTTTTTTTTTTTCAACCTCCGATCGAACAGTATGAAAGACAGGCATGCAGCAGGGGGCCGGTATGCATAGTAGGTGACTGTGCATCTCCCCTCTACACAATCTGCCACTGGCGAGTCCAACCCGCCATTTTCTGTTGAGCTGCTGTCACATAAACATAGCTGTTAGTATTGATTCTCCCGTCAAGTGTGAATTGCGAATTACTGCATATTCTTATTGTGAAATTTTGCGACGCTTTCAGAGAGCTAATCAAAACAAACTAAGAAGCCTTCTGACTTCTGGAATTGTCCTGATCCATGGCAATGCTTGTCCTCATAGCGCTCGTGTAACCCAATGGCTCCTTCAGCAATTTCAATGGGACATTTTTGAACACCCACTATTAAGTCCCGACCGGGCGCCAAATGATTTTCACCTGTTCCCTGAACTGAAGCAGGGGCTTGGGGACCTCTGCCTGGCGGTCTGGAAAGGCATCGTGTTTCCAAAGTGACGTAGAACTTCAAGACACCATCACAACTCACTTCCAATCATTGGACAACATTTTACGAGGAGGGTATTATAAAACTTGTTTACATATATAAAAAATGCTTCAATGGTCAAGATGATTATGTAGAGAAGAAACCTATATTGTACATTACTTTTGATAATAAAATATTTTTTGTTATTTTAATCCATTATTTTTAATAGCCTTTCTGAGGTTGAAAAAACAAAAAACCTTGTATATTTTTAAAATTGCTCAGACCTAAAAATAGACAAAAAACACTATTTACTTCTGAAACACTGAAAGAGGTTGTAGGAGTGGAAGCAGAGTACAAAAGTCCTTGTGTTGGTGGTCCACTGCTTTTTGCAACATTGGAAGAATTCAATATCCCACTGCAAAGCAAAATTTTTAAGAAATCAATATACGTTATACTTTAGGGGATAAAAGTAGTTAAAGAAACAACAGGATGCTTGGGTTTATTAATAGATCTATTTCAAACAAGTCTAAGAAGGTTCATCTGCCTCTATATAGAAGTTTGGTAACACCTCATTTGGAGTATGCTGTTCAGTTTTAGTCTCCTTATCTGGAGAAAGATATTAATTTATTGAAAAGGGTACAAAGAGGGGCTACAAGGTTAGTAAACGGATTTTCTAATTTAGACTATGATTCCAGACAGAGAACGCTTAATATGTATAGTCTTGAGCAAAGAAGAATCAGAGGAGACATGATTCAGTTGTTTAAATTTACCGAAATGAAAGGTGTTATCGTGTTTGATTTTTGCAAAAACAGGACAAGGAGCCATTGTTTTAAGCTGTTTAAATCTCAGGCTAACCTGGAAATTCAGAAAAAAATACTCAACATAAGATATTTGAGCGCACAATATGTCTTATCAGGCTGATAGACATACATTGCTAAAATATTTTTCATTGAAAACAGTAATTGAATTTAAACATTTAAAGAAAACGTGGTATATCTTAAAATTTTAAAAGATAAAGGATAAAGATTTAACTCGTCTTACCATGGTGTTGAAGGAAGATATGTCGAGTGTTGTTCTTTCACATGAGAAACTGGGGTTAAATGATTTGGCACTGCTGAGAAAGACACACTGTGAGACTTAGGAGTATTCCAAGCAGGAGACCCAACCTGAGGGAGGAAAAAGGATATACATCACATAAAACTATTTTAAGGAGTCACAATACATCGAAAATAACCAAAAGACCAAAAAAAAAATTATTGCCTTTTTCAAAAGTAAAAGTTATTTAAAACGCTCGAAATAAATAGCATTGCTCTAGCTCAATTATTTAAAAAGTTATGAGTGACTGTAGTGCATGCACGCTATGTGTTCTAATGAAAAAAAGCAAAACTTTAAAGTGCTTTTTCTTGATTATCAGTTTTAAGCATTTCCATGTTGCTGGAATGACTAAGGATTTTTTTCCATTAAAGATACAGCTTTAAAACAATATTTTTTGCTATCAGGATAATGTATTTAACAAAATTGTGCATTGAATAAGCATTTTACAGATTACTTAAATTTTTAGAGCTTGTTAAACATTTAAAAACAAAAATTTCTAAGAATCTTGAACATAAAAGGTCACATTTTTTTTTTCAAATCAATATATAAGAAAATGAATGCACAAATATTTACAAGTGATGCTTGTGATTATTTAGCAAAAAAACTTTCAGCAAAAAAATATAATATCCATTTGAAAAATTCAATATTACAATGCTATTTCCAAATTTGCAGAATAAGAATTTTTTTAGGAAGTAACAGTGACCTTTCTCCAGGACAGGATGTTTGAATAAAGAATGATAGTAAAATTATTCTTGAAAAAAACGGGTCTTTTCAAACCCTGACTATCAATGACAACAGATACCAATAAAAGTGAAATACATTTATATAAAAAAAAAGACTAATGCATACAATCAGCAATTACAATTTTTTTAAAAAATTCATTTTAAAATTTTGTTGTGATGGCACAATCAAAAAACATATTCTACAACATTTTCCCAATACTTGTTTGCTTTAAACAGGCCATGGTTTTTGAGACTTTAATGTTCACAAAAGTTTGGCATCTAATACATCATTTTTAGTCGCATCATACTTGCCAACCTTTAAAAATGGGCATCAGTAAAACTTCTTCACGTGCACCACTGTGTCATCTGATTAAAAATTAACCAAAATTTAATTAAAGAAGCACAAAATTAAGAATGATTTAAAAATATGAGCACAAAGGGTTAATAAACTAATATATTTAATATTCAAATTAGCTGATATAATCGCCAAAATTTTAATGTTTAATAATGATGAAGAAAAATCCTGAATTTAAATTATTTGCATTTCCCAACTTTTGTATAATTTTACAATCTAAATTCTTCCCCAATTTCATTATTACATTGGCATCTAAATCATCTTTCATTAATTTTTAGAAGAAAAAAAGAATCTAGCTTGATTCAACTCGATTGCAACTGGATTGAAATTTCCCAGAGGGAGTGGCAAAATGACGATTGTTCAGTTCATGCTTTCTGCAGCAGAATATGAAGAAAAGATAAAAATAATGGTTAACACAAAATTAGCAATAAAAATGAGGTAGAATCACACAGCAAACCAAAACTGGAGACATTTATAGAGGCAGATGCAATTAGATTTCGAAATGCATAAAAAATTAGGAATGATGCGTAAAGACGTAAAAAAAAACTAAAATGCGTAAATTTTACACCTTACATATGCGCAAATTTTAATCCGCAAAAAGTTAGCTATTATGTCACATGAAATTCAAGTGAGCTACTATTTGAAACTGCAGATCGGGTAAATAATCAGTAATAAATCAATTTTCTGTAAGTAATTCACTAATACAGGGAAATCCGTATTGTTAATGCAAAATCCACAGGATCATGATAGTAGATCGTTACTTCATGTAAACTGGATTAATTTTGTCCGATAAATTATTTAGAATAATGTTAACTTACAGGATCAAACGAGTATTTTATGTCAAATTATATTTCAAGCTAAACAACTTTGCATGAAGGAGGTTTCACTGTAATTGAAAGGCTTCGGAGATGAAGGGATTATGTGACAAAAAGCAAAATTGCGAGTAATTATAGTTCAAAGTTATATTGTTGCAGTTGTGTCAGCTTTTTGGTTTTCTGGTTTGTCGTTAAGTTAGCTGATGGATTTGGTCATGGTGGTGGTTAATGACATCTACTTTTTGATGCACCAAGTTTTATTTGCTCACCTGTATCCATTACTTATCATTGTCCAGAATGTATTTTCAAAAAATATAACATAACCCACTTCATCCTACAAGCCCTTCAATTGAATGTGAAACAAAATGTTTTTTTTTTAAAGCGCGTAAATCAAAAAGTTCAAATACCAATGGAGGATATGATATTACATATTTTACAAAGTAATATACTTACAGGAGATGCAGGAGCTTCACCAAATAAATATGGAGGAAGATAATTTTGAGCTGAAGCTTTGCCTTTTGGACTTGATACAGGAGATCCCAAGGTCATAGGCTCTGCACTGGTAGGACTGTTGTGTTCTAATGTTAAAAAGCAAAAAAAAAAAAGTTGAAATTTTCCCTAAACATAACTTTTCTTACATGCTGACTGACATTGCCATGTGATAGAGTAAAAAAATATAATACCAAACATACAATACATTTTAAAAATTGATTACCGTATATACTCACGTATAAGTCGAGAAATTTAGTCCAAAAAATGAAATTAAAAGCTGATTTATACGCGGGCAGAATTTCCAAAAAATTTGCTTGACTTGGTAGGAGTATCGTTGCGCTCTCAGGTTAGACCAGAGTTCAAAAAATGCAATGCCACCTTTTTTATTTAGGGATGAAGCAGGGACGCAAAGGGTATGAAAAATACCTTCATATTTGAGATCAATAGACGTCATACAATGCACAGTTCAGAAAATTATTAGAACAATGTGCATCCAGAAAGATATCTAAAAAGAGTGTGTTAAAATTTCATACCTGCATTTGGGCAAACAAAACATAAAATGAGTTAAAATAAACAATAGCCATTAGTCATGTAATATTCATTCATCTTAGCATTTTGCTAAATGAGCAAATAAATTTTCAAGTCTAAAATGCAGACTTTTGAGAAAGTATCATTTTTTTTTTTAATTGTGAAAAAGCACTTTCCATTATTTTTTATGTAAATGCTGATTTTGACACATTATTTTCATGAAGGTACCTATTTTACTACAAGAACTTTGTGATGATACTGAAAAATTATACTAAAATCAGCCTGCACTGGAACTTGACTTTTGACTTATTATACAAGCTAGTCAATTTGATGTCCGTTGAAAATAAGCATGAAAAAACATCATAATCCAACATTTCCCAGTTGTTAGAGCATGGAATAGAAAACGCATTTCTTAAAACATCTCAAAAACTCTTTTCTGCAGATAGGCTACCCTTTCTCACGGAAGAACAGTAGATGGAACTTAATATAAGCAGTCATTAAATGCAAGACCTTTCTGGAATGATAAGCTTCAAGCTCTTAAGGAAGAAAAAGACCGTGCAAGAACTAGAGCAGAATCCACTGGCCTCCTGGAAGATTGCGTTGCTTTAAGAAAAAGTCAGGCCATTTTGAAAAAAGAAATTCTAAGTGCAAAACGATCTTCTTTCAGCCAGTTTTTGGAGGGCATGGACTACCGAAAGGACGGACCAAAGGCCTTTAGATTTTTATCTGCTTTAAATGGTAAACGCACACAGCCTTGCAAACAACCTTTGAAGATAGGCACAAAGACTTTGACCTCAGAGCAAGATATTGCTAAAGCTTTCTTAAAATTTTACTGTAAGGTTAATAATTTTAACCCATCAACCAGGATTAAGCGGGGGAAATCACCCCGTCTAGTAATGACCAAGAATGGAATAACTTTTTTCTTCACCTTTCACTGTTCATGAATTTAAAAGAGGACTAAATTGCTTAACAAGAGGAAAGTGTGCTGGTCCAGATGGCATCCTCCCTGAATTTGTCTTGGAGCTTGGCCCAAAAGCTAAACAAACAGTCCTGAATTTTATCAATAAAACAAGGGGCGGCACTTTCCCGAGCCTCTGGAGAAAGGCAGAGGTTATACCTATCTTGAAGCCTAGTAAAGACCCAACTGACATCCAAAATTTTAGACCAATTTCCTTGACCTGTATCCTAAGTAAGTTAACCGAAAGAATGGTTGTTGACCGACTTCAGTTCTACTTGGACCACGGTGGCCATATCTCTGAGAGACAGGCTGGTTTCAGACGTGGCTATAATACAACCGAACAAATTGTTCGACTATTGCAACATATAAAGGATGGTTTTCAGAGGAAACAAAGTACACTTGCTGTCTTTGTCGATTTTAAATCGCCATTTGACCGCATTTGGAGAAAAAAGCTGCTTAGGAAGCTTCTTCGTATAAGAGTGCATGGAAATCTTTTTAAATGGATTAGTGATTTTCTTTCAAAGATTCCTTAACATTAAATACAGTAACTCTTGTTCAGGTTTTGGTCAAACCAGACAGGGCCTTCCTCGGGGCTCAGTTCTGAATCCTTTTCTCTTTAATGTCATGGTTAATGACCTTTTGAGTTTTATTAAAGGGACTGTTCCAGAGACTGAGTCACTGTTGTATGCTGATGATCTTGTTATCTGGTCTACTGGCTCTGACATCCCCATGTTGGAGAAAACACTAAATTTGGCTTTGGAGGCCTTGGAAACCTAGACCCTGGACAATGAATTCAAAGTTAACCCGGAAAAGACAAATTTCTAACTTTTCACCCTTAGTACCAAAACTTTAGATGTTAACTTGGTGAACAACAACGTTTTGGATCGAACTGATTGTGCTACCTACCTGGGCATAACTCTTAACACTAGACTAACTTGGAATAAATATATTAACAAAGTGACTGATAAAGTGGTAGGTCGCCTTAGTCTTCTAAAACGTCTAGCAGGAATTAAGTGGGGCTCCTCTCAAAGTGTTCTTTCATCCACATTTACATTAAACCTGTGTTGGAGTATGGCTCAGAGGTTCTTGTCACTGCCTCAGATAACGCACTTTCAAAACTCGACCAGGTTCAAAATAAAGCACTGAGACTCATCACTGGGGCTGCGGTGTCAACCCCTATTCCTGCTATGCAGCTTCAGACAGAAATTTATAATTTATCTGACAGAAGAATCAATGCTGCTCTTTCTCTTGCTGAGAGATTGCTGAGAAAGGAGCATTTCTGGCCGGATTATATTCTTCCTCATACAAGACTTAAATCTCAACACTCCTTTCTTTTGGAGTGCCAAAAACTTGTAGAGGCCTTTGAGGTCTCCAACTCTAGACTGGGCATTTACAGATCGTCTATTTTCCTGGCCTTTTGAAATATGCTAATGCCAGATTTGATTTGTTACAGCCTGTCCGGAAGTCAGACTCTCACCAGACTAAATTGTATTCCATTGCTTGGCCACTGTACACAAGAGATACCCTGATTGGGAATGGTTACAGGTTTGTACTAGCGTGCGGGATTGCGCGAAACGCGCACAGAATTGAAAAATCCCGCACAAAAGAAAAAGCTGTGTGGGATTCCCCCCCCCCCCTGGTATTTTCTTCAACACGACAACGAATTCCAGCCAGGGACTGCGGAGTAAAGAAAAAAAAATCTGGTAGCGTAGTTGTGAGGCAGTGCTGACCGAAAACCATTCCTTCAGCAAGCGATGTCCAGTCGCATTTTAGCTTTGATCTTGGCGATTACCATTCTTGGCAATAAATCACACTCTCCGATGCTTCCCTGCCAATGAGTGACGTCATGTACCTAACGCCAACGGAATTCAAAGTTCACCTACTACTCTCTTGGCGCATTCGTTGGCTATTTAACGATCTATGCGCAGAACCAATCTGCGCATGTGTGGAATATGCGTAGGCTGTTTACGCGGGAAAAGAGGTTTTGTTCTGACGATTCAAATTCATCCATGAAGGGATGGCTTTTGTGCGCATTATTTAAAGTCCTTTCTTGAGTTTTTTTAAGCGATCCAATATTTCTTGTACTTCGTCATTTTTAAATAAATTAAAATTACAAACAAACTAGTCATTTTTGTTATTCACGTTAAGTATATTTCCATTCAAAAATGTCGATCGTTGTTTCCGCAGCGGTAAATTTCGTGATATCAATAACTTAGAATAAAATAATTCTGGTATGAATTGTTATCAAAATCAATAAATTTTAAATTTAAATCACAAGAGTCTGACGTTTTAATTGGAGACTCAATTAAAAAAGGCATTGTGAAAACCAACACTGCTCTTTCATTTAAAATATGAAGTTCAGTGTTCAAATCTGATAAATTTTAGAAGAAAAAAAAACTATTTTAACAAAATTTTAATTGTTTTTATGAATAGAAGTTCTTTAGCATCTAAAGTTTCTAAAATCTTGAACAATAAAAAAAAAACAATATTTAAATTTTAAAAAAATTCAATAAGAAAAATTTTCTATTAGCTCCTTGATTATAAGTACATTAATCACCATCTTAAATGTTGATGTTTGACGTTTTATTTATTAAACGAAAAGTTCAGCTTTTTTCTTCATCAAGCTGTAGCATGTCAGACTTCATGAAAATTTATATTCTCCCTTCCCCCCCCCCCCCCAGGTTTAAAAAATCCCCCCTGATATTAGAAGTAAAGGGGGGAATTCCCCCCTCAAAATTGAACCTTATTTCAAACCCTGTGATGGTTCAGCCACTTTTTCTGCTGGTAGAGCTGGTGCCGGCGTTTACTCCAAATTTTTCAGCCTTCAAGAACCTCTTGACACTTGGGCAGATAATTTTGATGGGGAGATGAATGCAATATTTAGGGCCATCAGAGCTATTGGTGAACCAGCTGTACAAAATATTGTTATCTTTGTTGATTCTCAGGCTGCGATTCATTTCTGAGTATAATTTATACTCCTCTCAACTTGAGCTTGAGTGCAAACAGCGCATTGACTCTCTTTTGCGTTCCGGAAGAAAGGTCGTCTTTCAGTGGATCCCTGCCCATTGTGGCATCTTGAGGAACGAAAGGGCAGACACCTTGGCCAAAGAGGCTGCAGCTGTGCCTCCATCTCCACAACCCGTTCCTCTTAGAAATGCAAGGCGAATTATTGCCGGCAAGATCAGGCATGGTTCAGTTTTTGCTTTCAAGAACATGGCTGAAGGAAAATCCTGGTCTTGCCTTCTGGATAAGGAGCAGCGCTCTCATCTCTCCCTCCTTTCCAGGGCCGAAGGAGTTGCCTGTTTTAGGACTCTCACTGGTCATGACTATTTACAGTCGCCATGAATTGCCAAATAACAATTTAAAAAATTTTCAATTTTTAACAATTATGAAACAAAACGGAACAATGAACAATATCTAGTGCTCTTAGAAGCTATCAAGCTTGTACCAAATTCAACCCTGTGAAGAGCAATGCACCATTTTTGCTGTGCGTTAGGTAGATTAAATGTAAGCATGTAAGGGATTTAAATAGATTAATAAGGCAAAAGAAAGAAAATGCAAAAGCAGAAAACTTTCAACACAATTTTTGCATGTTTCATACCGTACCATTGAGTCTGTGGCTTTCACTATAAGTAAATGGAGGAAACATGATGCGTGAATTAACGAATATTAGCTCGTTCTTTATTCGTTCACACCGGCTTTAATAACTAGGAGAAAAAACAATTATTACGTCGAAAACAATGACCACAAGAACAAAATTGTAACACTAAATCGAAATAATATTGCTTTAATCAGTTTTCAATTTTCCGGGATATTTACTTTAGATTTATGAATTTAAGTCACTTCACACTACACTACTTCTACTCGCATGCTAAATTACATTACATTCGGAGCAATGTTCAAAGAGATTTAAACTCTCGGTCTCTTCACTCCTCATATTGATGATGACAGATGGATTACGTCCACGAATAGAGCTTGTTTTGCGAATGACTCTAGTGGAATACCTGAGGGACTTGGTGTGTCCACTGCGGAGTCTTGTGATTTCTGTTTGGTACTGCCTGCTGAAATTGATTGCTAGACAGCCTCCTGGGCGATCGCTCTTGTACCAACTATGGCTCGGCGGATTTATCCAGTTGTTCTTGATCCTGAGCTTGGTCATTGAGACGATCTCTGGAGAAGTAAGGCAGGAATTCAAGTGAAACACCATTGCAATCGCTTCGAATTGCAATCGCTACTGGAAGTGAATTACATTATCATCAACTTAACTTGGCACTGACGTCACTACGGGTGGAGTCAATAAGAGCTCACTAGCAGTCAGCGATCTCCTCTTATTCGCCAAGTAGGCTGTGACGTTTTATCTAGCTCGTTTTTCATAGGCAAACGTCACGCTGACGTCACGATGTTTTTATCAAGAAACGTTCTAATGCAATTCATTTCCAGGAGCGATTGTAATTTGCGATCGCCTATTTCACTCGAATAAGAGGAGATCGCTGACTGCTTGTGAGCTCTTATTGGCTCCACCCGTAGTGACGTCAGTGCCAAGTTAAGTTGATGATAATGTAATTCACTTCCAGAAGCGATTGCAATGGTGTTTCACTTGAATTCCTGCCTAAGGTGTTCTAGGGCACTCCTACTGTCAGAAAGAATCCAAATTTCATCCGTGAGAGGGAGAGTCGTTATTGCGTCAAGTGCTTCATCAAAAGCAATAAGTTCACTGCGAAAGACGGAGCAGCAGTCAATATTTCTTTTTTGGATCTTTAAAGTTCCCCCTTGAGAAGTGATATAAATTCCAACAATTTTGGGCACCGGTAGAGTCCTATATGAATACGGCACCGGTACCGAACCTCCCTCTTTTTTTTTTAGATGGGAACCGAATATCCCTCCCCAAAAAGCCTGATTACCTAAAAGGCTCGGAAAATTTGAGCTTACTAGTAGATTTTCTAGATAACCCAAAACTGACCAAAAAACTGCTTCAAGAGTAAAAATTTTGTTGTTAAGTGCAGGTTTAAAGGGATTGCAAGCACCAAAACTGGTTCGATAAAATTACCCCTACTGTGTCGCAATGTACTTTTATAGATCACCACCGCAATTGATTTAAGTGAGATCTGATTCAATAACTAACCATCCTTATATGCTGACATTTCACTTCACACTCTCCAGAGTCCCCCGTACCTACCACAGCTTCGTGGTTTAACCGGGATAGGGCCCTGAAGAGCGCTCTGTTCTTAATTTTGAACCAGAACCTAGGGTCGAGCAAACCCTAGGGCCCAGCACCCCCAGAGGTATCGTTTCACTTGGAGGACTTTGTGACCACGACATTTTTAACGCCTCCCAGCCACCATTAATCAAGGCGGTGGATCTTTGATCGGCTGGGTTCGAACCCGGGTCCCTCCGGACACGAGTCCGATGCCTTACCGATCGGGCCACCACGGCCACCTTATATGCTGACAACAGGACCGTCATTTGGGCGATCGGCAATCCCCCCCCCCCCGGAAAAATTCGAAATGGTTGAGAGTTGAGACTTACATGGTTAACATATTTAAAGTAGAAAGTATTTACATGTCGAGAAGCGGGAGGGGGGGGGGGGGAGAATAAACTTGATCTAAATTCGGCAAGCGATTTTTTAAAATAATGCTTGTTGCATTAGTGAGTTTTTGCTCATAGAAGTTTTAAAAAGCCAAATTACCCTAAATAATAAGTGGAGGGCTCTGAAATGCGAATAAGCGAGGCCCTTGACTTCAAAAATTAATCGGACTCTTCCCTCCCTTCCCCTTATCAATAATGATAGCTTAAAATCAAGTTTCTGGAGTCAAAGAAGTGCAGGGGCTAGCCCAAATGCCTTTTTAGATCTATTTCATAAACTTTCCATTGGAAATTTTTCGAAATATCTTCCTTCCCTATAATCTCTCAAGATCTCATTTTTTAACCTGAAAAAATAAAAAAAAATGCCAACAGTCTAGAGAAACCCCATCATTTCCTTTACTACTACAGATGGTCTGAAATTACGCCTTTTGATATCCTAATTTTGGATATTTCTGGCAAAGATCCTTAAATCCCCCACCCAACATCTCTAAACTCAGATTAAAACTTTTTTAAACTTATATTTCTACAAAATCCTATAGAAGTTTTTTCCCCAGTCAAAATGGCTTATTTTTTTATTTTTGACATTTCCATGAGAAAGAATCAAAGCTTCTCTTTGGCAAAAGATAGCCTGAAAGTGACTTTTGATTCAAAGAACATTTCTGGGCGAAACCCGGAATGAAGGGGAATAGAAATTCCCAGAGTAACAAGATTCATTTTCTGCTCCTGGAGGCCTGTATCAGACAATGATCATGGAATGACGAGAGAGAAAATAAAAGAGGAAGGGGAATTATTGCTAGCTTAAAAATTCTCTTTCTGTTCATGAGCAAAAAAAATCCCGAAAACCCTTCATACAGCAAAACAATAACAAAGAATCAAAACGTTTGAAACACCTTACTGAAAAGGGGGGGAAAGGTGAAACATGGAAAGGAAGGGGGAGTAGTAGAAATAGAAGCAGCAGGAACTCAAAACTAAGGGTTAAGGAAAACATTGTTAATATTCAGTTGCTGCAAAATAATAGTAAGTATAGTGTTTTAACACTGCATACTATTTTTATTAGTATGGTCATGCGTATGGTTTAGTCATGTGCTTTTGAAGTTAAACTGGTACTTGTTCATGGTGTCAAATGGAGGGAGCCATATGTGTTATATTTTACTAACAAATAGTTCATTTTAAAAACTTTTATTCCTTCAAAAATGAATAAAGACTACTTTCTTCCTTGTATTTTTTTTTTTTTTTTTTTGCATGAAGTATTTCTTTACTTTTTTTCAATAACAAAGGCTGAAATAATTTTCAATAATTTTTACTGAAGTTCCATTTACAAAAATATGATGAGCACTTATGAAAGAAATACAAATTTACAGCACTGGGTTCAATGATTCATATCAATATTTTTGAATCATAATTGTTTTTTGTAATCAATGATACATACAAAACATAAAATACTGTTAGTGATTTAAAGAAATTAAAGGTGTTTATTTTTTCTATCAAAATTATGAAAATGATCTAATTTCCTATTTTTAAGTGTTATAAAAGTCATGAAATAAATGCAACTGTTGTACACAGAGTGATACAATTTGGAGAACATACTCGATTTTTTGGGAGACAAAAGTTAAAATTCCGTACTTGAGCAAATGCCATGAAATTTTCAAATATTAGTTTTTTAAAAAAAAGGGCAAATTCAACTAAGCAATTTCTTAAATGAAAATTTATCTCATTAAGTTCCCAGAACAATAAGTTTATAAAATATTTGCAAGTGTAACAAGAATAATAAATAACATAACGTAAAATATATAAGTCTTAAGTATAATTTCAAACTTTATTTACAGCATATTCACCTCTGAGCTAAAGACTATTTAAAGATATTGCATAAACAATCGGTTAAAATACATGAAAACATCACCAAGATACTCTAATAGCATAAAGCACCATGTTCCATGATATTTGCATTCAAGATTAGTCTTGAATTCAGACTGTAATGTTTCTATCCCTGAAAAATTGCATCTAGAACATTTGAGGAAAATTTTCAACTTAGAAGGCCCTTTTTGTTCAGGGCATCACATAAAACTATTGATTACTCGCGAAGTTTGTACATTCAACATCAACGCCATACCTATTTCTATTTGTTGTGTAAATAATGTTTAAAATATTAGTCAAAAGTTTTGAACTTAGAGAGACAAAAATGAACAAGGAAATTCATTAACACCTGATTGCTAAAACAAATTTTCAGTTATTAAAATTTAAATTTCCATGTTTTCAATAGAATTAAAAAGAAATTCTAAAAGAATTTAAATTAAAATTAATTACAGTTGCACTATTTCTACACATAGGACCTGTTTCATCACATGGGGAAGGTCGTTTTAAATTCTTGCTTATGTCTGTGAATGTGCAAATAAATTTTCATTGTAAGAATTGAAATTATGAAAAACTTATTGAGTAGAATAAAGTTAATATGTTACAGTAGATTTGAAGAAATTTTCCTCTTCAAATAATAACATTCATTTTTTCCTTCATGAATACAATAACTTCTCGTCACACCATACCTCCTAAACTTATCGGGATATATGCCGCCTGTTGCAGGTCTTCTGAAAAACTAAAGGTAGTAAAACTTAGCTTAAAATTTGGAACTACACAATTTATAAAAACATTGTATTTCCAAGGAAAATTCTTTTACTCCTTTTTTTAGTCAATAAATAAACTAGAATGTATTTTTCTGCATTTGCAACAAATTAAGTTATAACTGTCTGAATTCTTATTTCACCGGAAGGACACAATTGAAATAATTTTAGCTCTTTTTTTTTCTTTTTTAAATAAAAGCAGTTTTTTTCTTTTTTTGGTTGTTTTTATTAAGAAAGTCTTCCTAGTACAAGAAAAAACTTAAATTTGTTTTAGGTGCACATCAGTTGCTAGAATCTAACCAGGGAACCATGTCAATAGCGTAATAATGAAAACAAATTTTAATAGGTAACAAACGAAAGAACATATTGAGAATTTATTTGATTTTTTTTTTTTCATTGCATCAATTAGTTTCCCTTGTCACCCTGTTATGGAGATAAAAAGTCTTAAAAGTCTGCTGAAATTTAGAATATAGTTACCAATTTAAAAAACTTGGAGAGAAATTGAAGATACTACACAATTTCATCACTTACATCTGTAAAGCACATGAAAGATGTCTTCCATTTCTCATGAAAACTCGCAAAATTTGGTGACTTTTCTTAATTTGAGCAGACTTTAAGAACTCAGGGGAACAGAAAGGTAAGTTTTTTTTTTCAAACAAATCAACTGTTAAAAGATTTTATTTTAAATCATAGATGTAATTATCCTCATGATCAAAGACCCTAGTAGTAAATTTTAAATCCCGGATAGATTTTTTTAAAAATGGTTTTTAGAGCAAAATATTTTGAAATGGCTTCTTGGATACAAGACAAATTTTCAAGATTTCTTAAAAAGATCGCAATAAAGGGGAATCAGATGATGCAATGTCCAAGCGAGTTTTATGGGAGAGGCCGTCAAATTTACCCTTCTTTCGTTCGCTAAAACTTTCTATTATACAAAAACTTGAAAATTTGGCTTGTATCCAAGACGTCATTTCAAGATATTTTGCTCCAAAAACTTACTGCTAGACGGGAAAAGGCCCATGATTATGAGGATAATTACATCACTGATTTAAAATAAAAAATTTTTAACAGTTGATTTGTTTGAAGAAAACTACATTACTCTACAGTCCTCCTAATATTTCGATAATAGGGATAAAAGGCAGATAATTTATGCGACTAGACCAGCGTTCCCAAAATTTTTAAGCTCACGTACTCCTTGGTTGTACATTATGTACAATTGTACCACTTTGGAAAAGTTATTGTATTTTGTGATTTCTTTTTTTTTCTCTGAGAATAAGTTCATTTATTTGTGTTAAATACATTGTGATCATGTTGCAATGAGAGAAATTCCATTGAAATGTGCCTAAATTTATGCCGGATATAAAGCTACAGAAATAATAAATTCACTGTAACATATATGTGTTTGTTCGAAGTTTACTTTTATCTACTATTTTGTTACTAATAAATAGTTTGAATAAAAATAAAATTACAAATGAGCAATTAATTTATTCTTTTATCATAATCAAATATTTTTATAAATTATATGTAACGCGACACTTGTACTTGTTTTGAAGAACATAATTTTTGAGCTTTACTCTGGTGGCTACTTGCTTAACTTAAAAGTGCACTCTAAAAGAGTAACGATATTGATTGCTGGATTTCTGATCCTAGACTGTGCGTAATAACACTTTTACTGTGTGATATTATTGATTAAAATATGTTTTATGAACTATCGGAAAGAAATTCGCAAAAAGAGCTTTATTTTTTTTTAATGTCCACCATTCACTGATTATTTTTAGCATACCATCAACTAACTCGATGCATACCACCAATGATACATGTACCACATGTTGGTAAACGCTGTACTAGACACATATTTCGCTATGCACTTTCGATTGCTACTTATTTAAATGCCTTCATTACAATATCATATGGTTAGTTGAATCATTTTTGAAAAATTAACATGATTTGCATTGGGATTGCATTTTTGGATGACTTTTTCGTCTTCTCCTAACAAAGGAGATTTTAATGAGGGGCTATGGTATGACAAAGATTCAAATTGTGCAAAATTGAAAGATATTACAATGAGCAATACAGTCACGTGTATTATTTCAAGTTTAAGAATGCATATTATATACGCAAAAATATCTAGTTTTCCACTGGATTTCTAACTTACAGTTTAACACCAACAGAAAGCTACTATATTTTCAAGGTCCCAAAACTTTGAGCAGATACAGATGAAAATAGAACATATGTCTTGAATTGTACTATTAGATGGTACACACTGTACTTGATGGCAGTATAAAATCCAATTGATTCACTCTGAGTCTTGCTGATCCTAGTGCTGCAAAGCAGTGAAGTTTTCAAAAGATATACAAAAAAAAAAAATGAATTGATGACAAATGTTGATGAATAATTTGACTCAATCTATTGTTCTTTTTCTAGAAATGAAAGATAAACTCTACGTTAAAACAGTCTGCGATGGTGTGATAGTAGGTACAGCCTGAGGCACATTAGGTCTTTCTTCCAATCTTTCATAGTCCAAATGAAACTCTTTAGCAACCTTCCGCCAGTTGTCAGCATCGAAGAAATAATACATCCCTCTTTCGAACGTTTGACATTTTTCCGTGGGATTCATTCCAGGAACTCTAGTGATCCACACCCTTTCATCCTTATGGAATCTCCAGTCTCTATTATACCTAAATATTGTGAAAAATTAAACGCATAAAATAAACTTAATTACGGAAGAAAATGTTAGAAATAGGAACAAGCTTTGCTAAATTATTTCTTTTTTCAAACATTCATTCTGCGGAACTAATCATTAAAACAAATTTGACGGTAACTTTAATTTATTTTAATGATTCAAACATATTTGCAAAAAATGCTTTCTACAATGAAATAAATAAAACAATTGAGTAATTTTAAAGTTGTTGATTTTAAAACTCAGCAACTTTTTGAGCTTTTTTAGTTATTTTAGTCAATATAGTTTAGAGTTTGAGTTGAGTACTTTTTGTTATTTTCTTTTTCTTTCAGTATATTTTGATACTCAGCATGAATTCAGCATAGAAGCTCAGAATACTTTCTCAGTGTGAAAAATGTGTCTCACTATTTAAAATCACATAAAAAATTGAGCAATCACTTTATGCAATGAAAATAGTTTAAACAAAGTGAACATTTTTCCACAGCATTTTTCTTTTACAACTGCAACATAAAGTAATATTCTTTATATTGAGTGCAATCAGCCAGCATTCAATATAGATTTTATCTAGTATCCATAAATTTTTTGAAAACAATACACTTTCGCAAAAATTGGCTTCCCTAGCTTTCTGTTAAACACTATAAAAATGTAAGAAACAACTGCAAAGCAAAATAGCTATTTCATTCTATGCACTACCCTAAGAGAAAACTTTTGTACTATCAAGCTCTCATAGAATAACATACATTGAATGCAGAATACATTTCTGACCCTGAAATGCTTTACAATTACAAATCATCACGTGTACTCTATTCCCTCTTAAAGTTCGACTCACTGTTTCAGATTCACTCTGTTTAATATTAAATGAAAAAAAAAAAGAGAAAAAAAGAAAAGAGCAAGGAAATCTTTGGGCCTTTTTCTTACTTTTAAAAAATTAAGTATACATTTATTGTTTTCAATTTCTATTTAGATTTATTTATTTATTTCTAGAAAACACATCTATTCTGCTTCAGTGAACTGATTCAATTTCTCAACAGTGCTCATGTGCATGAGAACATTTAAGGGGACCAGGTAAAGCAAATTCGACCAAAAAATCCGTTTATTACTTTTTTATATCATTAAAAAGTTAAAACTTTTAATTTTTTTAACCATATATCACATTTGTTTATCAAAACAAATAGAAGCATCATATTTTTTTGTTCTTTTAAAAGCAATCATAACGTTCACATGAATGAAATCTTTAAACGTGTTTTTCTCGAAACATGAATTTTTCATGTTCATGTTAATTTCTTTCAAACTTACAGGGCCAAATTTTTTAATAATGCTAATATTATGTAGTTTTACACATTTTAACTAAAGGATTTGAGAATATATTGATAAATTTTTTATATAGTCAAAAATCATCAAAAATGCGAATTCAAAAATAGTTTCGAGTAAAATATTAATTACATATTTTTATTTCCACTTAGAGAGAAAAGAACGTGTTAAAGTATGTAAAACATGTTATTCTAACATGTACAAAAATGTCTTATCCCTACCTTTCACCATTTACGAGAAAAAGACACATAAAGTTGATGAGTTTAAGATGGCGGAGATGTGCACAGCAATCACAAAAGTTAAACTTGAATAAAAAATAAAATGTTAAAAACTTACAGTTCGGCAGCAGCTGCCACTTGTAAAACATCACCACTGAACATATAAAACAGATAAAATAACAGGTCTTCACCATATCTATTCAATTTTACAGGAGCTAACTTATCACGTATACTGCTATTGACCAGATACTCGGAGGGAACATGATAGTCTGTAACAGAAAAGGGGAAAAGCATTAAAATGTTACTGATGAAGAGGTAAGGATATGAATAAAAATATGATTAATTTCAATTTTCCAAAACATAAAAAAAATATTATGAGATAAAAATATGGAAGAAATATTTCTAGTCCATTATGCACTTAACTTTGTAAAACTTGACATAAAATGGAATTTAGACCCTAACAAAGACTCTTTATTAATAATAATGCAAAAAAAAAAAAACTATTGTTAGAACTTTGGTAGTTTATTTCATATTTTTCCGGTCAAAACTGCTCCACTAGTTCATTATAATTGCAGACAAATTACTCATTCATTTTTCAAACTGCTCTAATTTAAAGTCTAAAAACTACTAGTATATATAAATAAACATTGAAACCTTAATTTTTTTTAAAGTGAAACTACAGTGTTAAAAAAAAAAAAACACAAAGATTTAAAAAAAATAGACTTTAGGCATTCAAAAAGATTGTCTTTGTGCATAATTTCATGAAAGATCAGCGTTTTCAAATCAAAATTTTTGCGAAGGGTGCATTTTATGAGTGACACTCAAAAGCCCTAGTGGCTGGAAAAAAAAAAAAGTTTGTATGGTGAAATAAAAGTACCAATGTCTTGTGGCCTGCAAGGATGTTCAGCCCACGGACCAGCAAAATTCGGATAAAGGTTTCTGCAAAAAGAAACAAAAATAATTTCAACTTACCAGGTTAAAGCAAGAAATCAAAATGGCATGTAATTACAAAACTGTAATGAAAAGTACCCAGCCTTGCACTATATTTTAAAACATTTTACTCATATCATTATTGAAATTTCAAAGTATCTAACAAATGGGTTGGAAAATATAACAATTCATTAAATAAAAATAGGTAGTTAACTTGGTGACAATAAAGCTAAAATAGTTTGAAATCTAAATGAAATGTTAAAAAACTCTTGGTCTTAGAAACTATGAGTAAAATGATTAATCAATAGAAGAGAATAACAAATTGTCCAAGAACAAGTACGTCAAACAGCTATTTCAAGGTGAAAGTTCAGCCTTTATAACCACACAGAGATAACTACAGCACTTTACTATTTCGACATAGAAGCTATAAATTTATCTAAAGTTGGGGATAAGGGGATAAGGGGGGGGGGGCTAGCTTGGCAATGCAGTGTTGCTGTGATAAGGATCTGTGAAGCCAGATTAGGTTTGCTGTAACTCTATAGTTTAATTATGCACAAAATTTGCAGTCCCTTGAAATTTGCTCTAACAGAATTTCATTGTACTATGCTTTGCTGTAATCTTATGAGAGATTTCAGTCTCTTTTTATGCATATGAAAGTGGTAAAATTTCTGAGAATATCTTTTATAACTTTACATTATTGAACTTAATTATTAGCAGTCAAAAAGCTGCAAAATTCTAAAATTAGTACCATACTTGGTCTAGTGCTGTGTGGATTTGCAAGCAGACACAGAGCCATGATTTAATTTTGGAGAGGTCTATTGTAAAAAAAAATATTAATAATACATAATATTAATTATAGAATTGTGTACTTAAAGTTATTTTAAAAAGAGAGGAAAATTCAGCCCAATTAATAATGTCCTCAAATCTGATTTTGCTTAAAATCTTCTATTAAACTAATAGCCCCTGTTTTTAAAAAAATTTACCTCAACCCACTTTTGACAAAAGAACTCAGGTTATGCTGCACTTTGAAGTTATAGTTTTTACTAGAAACTACACTGCAAGTCAGGCCCTTCATTAGTGGGGGGGGGGGGGGAGCACATTGAGAAACCAATGTATTTACATATAAGTGGGCGTGGTTTTGTTGTATTCTGGTGAAATTGGATTGTGTTTGCACCCTTTGCCCCTCCCCCCTGTAAACTGTTAAAATGATGGGCCTGCTGCAAGTGTATTTTGCCAAAACAGAACTTTTTTGTGAAATAATAACACTTTTTCTGGGGTGAAAAGGGGGGGGGGTGCAGGGGTATGTTTTCCAATTTTATTTTTCTTCTATTATACCAAGAGTAAGAAATATGCATGCAAATTCATGTTTCCTTTTTCATTAGAGTAAGAAAATTGTGAAAAAATTCACATGTTAATTTTTGTTCTTCTTTTGCAAAGGCTCAAGACCCTCCTCTTGGATATACACACTCCAGTCACATTAATGTGACCACCACGTACTTTCGACGTTGACGTCAAATTACCAATCACAAAAGGCACTTGGTAGCACAATACAGTTGAGGGTGTATAAAGGGTGTGTGAGGGCCTCGGAAACCATTCTATCATTGACGTAATGCAAAAACGGAGCGATTTATCTGACGTCCAAACGGGCATGACCATTGGCTTTCGGGGCAAGGTTGGAAGCATTTCCAAAATGGCTAAGTTTTTGAACTGTTCGCTTGTCATCGTGGTAAAAGTGTACCGTGTATGGCAAAATGGGACTGTCAAAAATCAGCGACATGGAAAATGGGGTGCTCAGGAGCCATAGATGACAGAGGCGAACAAAGGCTGTGGAGATGCGTTCGGGTTGATAGACAGGCTACCGTTGAGCAACTGACCCCCCAGATGAACCAAGGGGCAACTAACATCCTCTCCCAAACTACTATTTAGCGGACGTTGCTGCGTCTAGGCTCCCGAAGCACAAGACTGGTTCATGCAGCTATGCTGACTACTGTCCATCGACAACGAACCCTGGAATTTGCACGCCAGTGCCGTGGCTGGACGTTTATTGAGTGACAACAGGTAGTATTTACTGATGAATCATGTTTTATGCAAGATCGGGCACATGGCCATTGGCGTATAAGGTGTGAAACCTGTGAAACCTCTGAAACCAAACACCCTCAACCATTGCCGGAACGATCTAAGCTGGAGACGGGAGCATTATAGGCTGGAGAATATTGTAACGAGTCCGTAGCACCTTCAACTTTCTTTAAATAAGCATTCCAATCTTGAGGAAGTAACTATAAATTTATTTACAAGTATGTACACTATTTACAACAGGAGCAGGAAACAATTGCTAAACATCCAGCAATTAGGTAGCAAACAGTACACTACTCTCAACAGTAACTCAGCACCATGTATCTAACGTGAACAGTAATTAAACAATTACAAAAGCAAAACAAACATTCGCCCAAAGCGAATAAAAACGAGCCTCTCCGAAATCCAATCTGAGAAAAACTAACTGACTGTGTTCAAGGCCAGCTATTTATACTCGAGAACGAAATTACGACAATATTCTAGAAAAATCTGGAGTATTCTGTTTCATTCATAACTTGAATAATCCATTCACATATTCTAGAGATAAAAAGAAAACCACAGGAAAATGTCTTCATGCTTATTAAATGTAGGGCAAGTGTAAAAACTACAAAGTGTTACAGGATCGGTATACAAATGGCAGAAGTGATATCTTCAGATACTTTTGCAACCTGTCGCCAGATAAAACCAAAGCTAGTAAAAATGATGCAAAGCAGGAAAAACAACAACTATTTACAAGATTTGTAACATTGCCCCCTTCCCAAGGACTGCACGTCCCGGGCAGTACAATCCCCAGAAAGGAAGCAAGGGAAAATTTACAGGTGCACACATTACATGATGACCAATCATAAACATGATAAACAATAACAATGGGGTCATTCCATGTGAAATCAACAAGCCTCAAAACTTGACCATCACCAATTTCAAAAAAAATTATAGGGTTGATTACCTCTATAAAGTGATATAAAAAACTGATTTTTAAAATATTTTTCAGCTGTTAGTTTTTTGTGTGAGACCGCTTAAAAAACGCAAAAAATGGAAAAAAGTGAAATTTTGAACATACAAAGATTCAATTTTCTCAGCTTCTATTGCAGCTAGAGTCTTTTGTTATATGTCATTGTAAAGCTCTTTAAACAAGCTTTAAAATGATATATAATTTGACAAGGTTTCGTGATGTTAATATTTCAAGGTCACCAAAAGCATTATTTGACCTTGAATATTTCAAAAAGTGCATTTTTTAAAAATCTGAAAAAAATATAAAAATTACTTCCTAATGTAGTGTATATGTGGTAAAATTTGCAGAATGGGACAGCAATGGGATCTGGATGAAAAATGGAATCAACTTTTTACACTCTTACCACTTTATTGCAATGCCTATGGCTCCTGAGGATATATAATACAGAAATATTGCAAACTGCGAAATGTTATTTACAAGTGACCGTTGGCTTATTCCACGTCTTGTTTTGAGAGGTTATAAATCATTCCTTTTCCGTTTCTACTAGGGTCTACTTTCGAAATAATAGCACTTATGGGCACATTGACAACATTTTCAAAGTCTGGATAGTAGATAGAATTTGAGGGTCCATGAGGTTGCAACAGCTTGATTTTCTTCATCTGTGTCTAAGACGCACCTTAGCCACCAATATCCATTATACCTGCAGATCAAGAATCCAACCATTTCTGGACAATCAAGATCGCCATTGACAGTTGTAGTACGTTCAATCCTTATAGTGTTGAAAATGAATATGCATTCACTTGCATCTGATTCCTGTTTAATGGCATTACACAATAAAGACTCTGAGTGCCTGGTGTTGTTCTTGCCATCATTTTTCTGGATTTCAAAGCCTCTTCTTCCATATCAAATCAATTCATTTTCAATATTGCACAATTGAACATTATAAACAGGAAGCAGAGGCTTTGAAATCCAGAAAAATGATGGCAAGAACAACACCAGGCACTCAGAGTCTTTATTGTGTAATGCCATTAAACAGGAATCAGATGCAAGTGAATGCATATTCATTTTCAACACTATAAGGATCGAACGTACTACAACTGTCAAAGGCGATCTTGATTGCACAGAAGTGGTTGGATTCTTGATCTGCAGGTATAATGGATATTGGTGACTAAGGTGCGTCTTAGACACAGATGAAGAAAATCAAGCTGTTACAGCCTCATGGACCCTCAAATTCTATATACTATCCAGACTTTGAAAATGTTGTCAATGTGCCCATAAGTGCTGTTATTTCGAAAGTAGACCCTAGTAGAAACGGAAAAGGAATGATTTATAACCTCTCAAAACAAGACGTGGAATAAGCCAACTGTCACTTGTAAATAACATTTCGCAGTTTGCAATATTTCTGTATTATATATCCTCAGGAGCCATAGGCATTGCAATAAAGTGGTAAGAGTGTAAAAAGTTGATTCCATTTTTCATCCAGATCCCATTGTTGTCCCATTCTGCAAATTTTACCACATATACACTACATTAGGAAGTAATATATATATTTTTTTTCAGATTTTTAAAAAATGCACTTTTTGAAATATTCAAGGTCAAATAATGCTTTTGGTGACCTTGAAATATTAACATCACGAAACCTTGTCAAATTATACATCATTTCAAAGCTTGTTTAAAGAGCTTTACAATGACATATAACAAAAGACTCTAGCTGCAATAGAAGCTGAGAAAATTAAATCTTTGTATGTTCAAAATTTCACTTTTTTCCATTTTTTGCGTTTTTTAAGCGGTCTCACACAAAAAACTATCAGCTGAAAAATATTTTAAAAATCAGTTTTTTGTATCACTTTAGAGAGGTAATCAACCCTATAATTTTTTTTGAAATTGGTGATGGTCAAGTTTTGAGGCTTGTTGATTTCACATGGAACCCAATGAGAACATGAAAGAAACACTAACATTGATAAAGTCATATTACAAACAATTAAAGGCAAAAGTTATTTACAAAATTTACAAACAAGTTACCATGGTAGCTTTAGATTAATTTTACGAACTATGGCCATAGTATGGGGCTAGCCGATCATAATGTACAACCCTAGGTTTTGAATGTGATGACTTCTGGATCCTCACTACGACGTCGTTCAGCCGGTGGAGGACTGTGTAGGGTCCATCCCAATGCGACTGCAATTTGAGTGACAGACCTTTACGTCGGATAGGATTCCATAGCCACACCTTGTCACCTTCTTGAAAGTCATAGCCAGTGGACCTTGTGTCATATCGGGTCTTCATTTTCTCCGTCGCGATGTTGATTCGCTCCCGTGCGAAGTGATGAACATCTTCCAACCAGGCCTAGAGATCCTGGACGTACTCCTCAGGCGATGAAGGCGCATCTGGAGGGAGACCGAAGACGAGATCACAAGGTAGCCGAAGCTCTCGGCCGAAGAGCATCTGTGATGGGGAATATCCGGTGGTCTCGTGGACAGCACTGCGGTAGGCCAGCAGGAACAGAGGAAGTTTCTTGTCCCAATCCTGTTGATTTTTGGAGACCATAAGCGAGAGATTATTAAGGATTGTCCTGTTGAATCTCTCCACCATGCCGTCCGATTGTGGGTGTAGTGCTGTCGTTCGAGTTTTCTCAATTTTGAGGATTTTACATAGGTCCTTAAACACAGCAGAGATGAAGTTTCTCCCCTGATCGGAGTGGATCTGCAAAGGTGTCCCATATCTCGAGATCCAATGCTGGACTAGAGTCTCTGCTACAGTGGTAGCTTCTTGATCCGGAACGGAATATGCTTCGGGCCCTTTGGTGAAATAGTCAATGGAAACGAGGATGTATTTGTTCCCATCAGTAGTTTTCGGTATAGGACCAAGAATGTCGATCCCGATTCGTTCGAAAGGAGCTCCTACGTTGTAAAGATGTAGCATCCCGCGGCTTCTTCTGTTCGGTCCTTTATGGGCAGCACAGGCGTCACAAGAATGGCACCACTTCTCTACGTCATCCTTCGCCTTGCTCCAGAAGAAGCGCTCTCGAACCTTGCAGAGGGTTTTCAAGACACCAAAATGTCCTCCAGTCGGACTACTGTGCAATTCCTTTAGAAAGTCTGGAATTCTTGATCTGGGAAGGAGTAACTGCCATTTAAATGCTTTACCATCGTCAGATTCCCATTTCCGATACAGGACGCCATTCCGAAACTGGAGAGATTTCCATAGGGCCCAGTATCTTTTCGTTGCAGGACTGTAGATAGAAACGTCTTGCCAACTAGGTCGCCGACTGTCCTTTTCCATTAACTCTATGATAGGCTTTAGGTCTGGGTCTTCAAGCTGATCTTTTCTTACTTGGTCGTCACTCCATGGATCAGGATCTGAAGACGATGAAGTAGCAGTAACTTGACAGGCAGTAGGGATTGTCGTCCCGTACTGTTTCTCTATTCGGGAGCAATAATGGCAATTCTCGGAACAAGGTCTTCTTGATAATGCGTCAGCATTACCGTGTGACAAACCTTTTCGGTGCTTAATCTCGATGTCATATTCCTGGAGCCGCTGTATCCACTTGGCTACCTGGCCCTCTGGATTCTTGAAATTCAAAAGCCAAGTTAAAGAGGCATGATCGGTCCGGAGCAGGAATTTACGGCCGTAGAAGTAATGATGGAAATGTTCTACAGCTTTAACTATGGCGAGCAATTCCTTTCTCGTGACACAATAATTTCGCTCTGACTTGGATAAGCATTTGCTCCAGTAGGCGATGACATGCTCGCTACCGTCTATTTCTTGAGATAAAACAGCTCCAACGCTCTCGTGGCTCGCATCAGTGTCAAGTATGAAGGATTTTTCAGGCTGAGGATAAGAGAGAATAGGCGTTGATGTTAAAGCCTCCTTCAGCTGTAGAAATGCATCCTCGCATTCTTTGGACCATTCAAATTTTTGTTTGCTCTCTGTCAGCTTATGCAAAGGTCGTGCAATATTGGAAAAACCCTTCACAAACTTCCTGTAGTACGTGCAGAGCCCCAGGAAACTTCGCAGCTGATGAACATTTTCGGGGCGGCTCCAATTCTTGACTGCGGATACCTTATCTGGATCTGTTCGTACACCCTCAGAAGAGATAATGTGACCAAGGTAGTTCACCTCACGGCGGAACAAATTACATTTGGACGGGCTTAACTTCAGGTTGGCTTCCTTAAGCTTTTGCAGCACCTTCCTAAGATTAGCCAAATGTTCCTCAAAACTGCGTCTTATGATGATGATGTCGTCCAAGTAGACAAGACAGGATTCATAAGAGAGTCCTCGTAGCACTGATTCCATAATATGCTCGAACGTGGCTGGTGCATTGCAGAGGCCGAAGGGCATTACTTTAAATTGCCACAAGCCTTGTCCGGTTGTAAACGCCGTTTTCTCTCGGTCGTTGGGGTGTATCTCCACCTGCCAGTAGCTGCTCTTTAAATCCAGGGTCGAAAACCACTGGTGTCCAGAAAGGGTGTCCAGAGTGTCATCGATCCGTGGAAGAGGGTAACTGTCCTTCTTGGTGATGTCATTCAGGCGTCGGTAATCAACACAAAATCTGGTGGAGCCGTCTTTCTTTCGGACCAAGACGATAGGGGATGCCCAAGGACTGGATGAGGGTTCAATAACGTCATTCTCCTGCATCTCTTTCAAGAGGATCTCAACCTCTTCCTTCTTGGCGAACGGTAGTCGTCTTGGATGCTGCTTGATAGGGGGATGATCTCCAGTGTCGATCCTATGCTGCGTTAAATTCGTACGACCAACATCCTCGGATGTAGATGAAAACACCTGCTTGAAGTTGTCCACCAATTTTTCCGCAGCATATCTTTGATCCTTCGATAATGGTGCACTCCCAATTAATTTCGAAGTCAAGGATTCGGAAGACACAGTCTCGGAGGAATCAATTCTTCTGATGATGCAGTTTACGGGAGTACAAGTTGCCAACACTTCTCCTTTCTTAATATTCCTCGGTCTTTCACTTACATTGGCGACTCTCACAGGAACTGCATTCCTTGAAAGGTCCACAAGCGTAGAGGCCACCAGTACTCCTTTTGGGCTATTATTCTGGTTAGGATATTCAATGAGGCCGAATTTAAAGCTGTTGTTTTCCTTGAGGGAGCCAGGTATTAGTACTTCTGATCTCGAGGGAATCAATAAATCTGTTCGGGCTATTACTTGATGAGCGGATTTTAAGTTATTTTCAGCATTGAAAATTGCTATGTCTTCCCTCATCGAGTGCAGCTCATTATTTTTAAAGTCGATAGAAAAATCAAATTTTCTCAAAAAGTCCAGTTCGAGAATGAAAGGATCTGTAATGTCAGCGATGAATGCCGTGTGATGGTAAATGGCACTCCCGAACATTATTTCTAAGTTCACTTTTCCTTCAATCTCGATTTTGTCACCTGTCACAGTTTGGAGAGCAACGCAGGGCGGCGTCCATAAGATCTTGAGTCCAAATTGACGAGCCACATCAGTCCTAATGATGGCAACGTTGGCTCCTGTGTCCACAATCATTTCGCAGGGAAACCCATTCACATATGCGTAAATGAAGAGTCCATTGCAGCCGCCACTTCTTGAGGAAATCTGGAAAACTTTGGGATGGGGCTCATTCCAATTTGGCGATCTCGGCCCCGCGAGATTGCCGTTGCTTAGTGTTAGCATAAAAGTAAAAGCTAACTTTGTACTGGATCGTTGTATGTGTATTTATGACCTAACTTGAGAGGTGACGGAGACAGACAAATTTTCATGAAAAAAATCTAGAGTTTTATTTTTACAAAAAACCCTTAAGCACGTATTCGTGCATCCGGAAAACAGAAAATGAATATACTTATTATACATAGAAGATGTTGCCGAAATCCAGTCCCCAGTGGAATTCAAAACCAGCTGAATCAAATTTATATGTTTTCTTGTTGGTGGTAGTCATGACGAAACATCGCAGTAACGAAGACTTAAAACACTTCACGGGCAAACATCAGACGAACCACCTCGCCGCACACAGCAACGAGTCAAGTGAGCTCCAGCCAGCAAGCTGCCAATCTTCAATCTCCTCACTTCCGCCTGCTTACACATCAGTCCACACAAGTTTATATGGCTCCACATGCTCATTTGCATAGTCACGCGCATACTGAATTTACATACACTTGGAAGAAAGAATTGCATTGGTGAATCACAAATCAACCCGGTATGTAAATGCGGCTAGAATAATTGTTTAATTTAATTTTTTTCTAAACTGATCACAGCCAGACCACCGGGGACAAACTTAAACATATATATATTTTTTTCGAGTCCTGGAGTGACAAGAACATAATGTTTGCTAACACTTAGTTTTCCTGAGCTGGAGAAGGAGAGGTGCTCTTCCCTCGGGCTTCGCAGTTCCTTTGTACGTGGCCCTCACCGCCACATTTCCAGCACTTCAGTGGTTGTCTACTTTGGTCTTTGCGAGTCTTAGTATCTCTTTGATTTGTCGCTCAACTTCCGAGAGACGTGATGAATTTGAATCCTGGGCATTCACTTCCACGCCCCTGATTGAATGCCGATCCTTGAGGGATGTTTGCTGTGCAGCCTCAAACTTCATTGCGTAGACCAGACCGGATTTAAGATCTTTGATGTCCGCCATCCGGAGAGCCGTCTGAATTTCTGGACTTCGCACTCCGTCTATGAAGTAGTTCAGGGTCAGACTATCGCGAACATCCGAGGGACAGTTCGAGAAGGCAAGATGGGAAAGCCTCTCAACGTCTGCTGCAAAAACTTGCAAAGTCTCTCCAGCCCTGGAGTTGGCTGAATTCTTTCTGGCATGCTTCACCAAAGCGAAGCTCCAAGGCCGATGATAAGGCTTCGAAGTCACGGTGCTTGTCCTCTGGGAAGGTCTGTAGTATGTCAGCTGCATCTCCTCTCAGCGAGGCTGCAAGGTGACAGGCTTTCGTGGAAGAGTCCCAGGAGTTTGCTTCTGCAACGATGAGGAACTGCTTCTTGTAAATATTCCACGAGGTCTTCCCGTCAAATGTGGCCAGTTCAATGGATGGACGAGAAGTTCCAGCTACAGCTACAGTCAATTGAGTTGTTGCAGGATGCTGATAGCTTCGATTCAAGTTCTTTAATTTTCTTTTCCACGTGGTTTTCTACTGTGGTGATCCGATCTTCTAGAGCCTCCACTTTATTTTCCATATTGGTAATTTTAGTTTCCACCAAACTTTTCATTGATGTTAGATCGCTCTTAATCTCTTCTTGACTTGAAGTTATGCTAGCGGTTAAATCACTCTTTAATTGTTCTTGATTAGTAGCCAGATCATTTTTTAATTGTTCTTGATTAGTAGCCAGATCATTTTTAATTGTTCTTGATTAGTAGCCATAATCGCCATATCATTCAGTCAAAAAGTCCACAGGAAGAAAAGTCCAAGTTCGCAGATAATTCCAAGAAAGTCCTTGAAAATGCCCCACGTTGGGCGCCAAAATTGTAACGAGTCCGTAGCACCTTCAACTTTCTTTAAATAAGCATTCCAATCTTGAGGAAGTAACTATAAATTTATTTACAAGTATGTACACTATTTACAACAGGAGCAGGAAACAATTGCTAAACATCCAGCAATTAGGTAGCAAACAGTACACTGTACTCTCAACAGTAACTCAGCACCACGTATCTAACGTGAACAGTAATTAAACAATTACAAAAGCAAAACAAACATTCGCCCAAAGCGAATAAAAACGAGCCTCTCCGAAATCCAATCTGAGAAAAACTAACTGACTGTGTTCAAGGCCAGCTATTTATACTCGAGAACGAAATTACGACAATATTCTAGAAAAATCTGGAGTATTCTGTTTCATTCATAACTTGAATAATCCATTCACATATTCTAGTGATAAAAAGAAAACCACAGGAAAATGTCTACATGCTTATTAAATGTAGGGCAAGTGTAAAAACTACAAAGTGTTACAGTGTCGGTATACAAATGGCAGAAGTGATATCTTCAGATACTTTTGCAACATGTCGCCAGATAAAACCAAAACTAGTAAAAATGATGCAAAGCAGGAAAAACAACAACTATTTACAAGATTTGTAACAATATTTTTCTGGCATTCTCTGGACTCACTCATCATTGTGGAAGGCACGATGAATTAATACAAATACACATCTGTCTCTGCGGACCATGTCCACCTCATATGTGCATTGTTTTTCCTCAGGATGATGGCATCTACCAACAGGACAATGCGAAGTGCCATACAGCTGCCAGTGTACATGCGTGGTTCAAAGAGCACCAGAATGAGTTTACCCTTCTTCCCTGGGCAGCAAACTCTCCTGATTCAAACAGAATCGAGAATATGTAGGATCATCTCGATCGGGTTATTCACTCCATGGATCCTCATCCGCATAATCTAGCCCAGCTGGCCACAGAATTGGACTCTGCATGGCTCAAACTACCAGTGAACACCTTCAGGACCCTAATTAAATCTCTTCCCGCACGTCTCGCAGCAGTCCGCTCTGCGAAAGGTGGTTTTTCAGGCTTTTGACAGGCAGTCACATTAATGTGACTGGACTGTGTACCATTGTAGTAGTTGACTTTAAATCTATATGGGTATTTTATACAGTTATCACTAATTGAGATGCGCAATACTCACTCTGTCGTGTTAAGATTCAGACCAAGTGTAGTTAAGTCACTACCTAACGCTAATGACACCAGTTTAGGATCGGACTCGGCAGCTCTAATAAAAGTTAGTAATCCTACCATACCAAACTGGTCTGTAACCATGCCCGGTGGAATGTTGGTTACTCTACCTAAAAAGAAAGAATACAATCATTAAAACTATTGAAAGATTTAAATTGAAAATAATTAATAATAAACATAATATTTTAAAACTAATTGCTAATTTTACTGATTTGCTAATGTTTAGTTAAATTATTATGTGGTTTAATATTTGATCATATTAGTAGGTTTTATTATAAACATTAACTACAGAACATGCTTTTCAGATTCCAAATAATGCTTCAAATTACTTACAATAAAACCAAAAATAAATTAGTAAAATTAATTAAAAAATCGGGACAGAAAGCTAAAAATGTTGTGCAGCACTGAGAATTTTAAAACATATGGCATATAGTATAATATTGTATGCATTTATTATGCATTCAATGCCAAAACTTTAATACGTGCACCCAGCCAACTCTAATTCTTATAATAAAAAAGACAAATAAAACCCAATTTACCATCTTTAGATGTTTGTATTCCTCTTTTTTGGGATGGATTACTTGACTTGTCATTAGAAAAATGATTAGAATCTTTGGATGATTCTAAACATCTACCAGAGTTCTGAAAATATGCAAAATATTATGTTTAAACACTGGTATTTCACACATCAGAATAAGAAAAACTGATTAAAAATGTCATAATTAAATTTTTAAAAAAACTTACTGATTTATTTACATTTTCTTGACTATTGTCTTGAGCTTAAGGGAAAAAAAACATTAAAAACAGCTTTGTAAAAACACACAAAAAAGTTACAGCACTGCAATTATTCAACATCTTATCATCAGGGGTGATTGTGAGTTTATGAAAACATAGCTGAAAGCTCTAAAGAGAAAATGTGGGAAATAGAGTTTTTTTTTTTTTTTTTGTTTAAACCAATTCCACTGTCACCTAAGCACATCTAATTTTATTATCATATACATCTATATACATAAAAG